>VYZT01037092.1:123501-142277 GCA_013400735.1 Pomatostomus ruficeps
GATGGGGGTGGGTCCGAGGGCTCCCCCCGGGCCAGCCCTGGCCCGCGCCTGTTTTGGGACGGGAAGGGTGTCTCACGGGGGTACCTGGGCCTGGAGCACCGGTCGGTGTGACGGGATGGACACGGAGGCTGCCGGCGGGAGGCGGCGTGCCCGGAGCGGGAGATGGAGCCGGAGCTGGCGCCGCTCCCCCGGACCCGAGCCGGCCCCGTCTCTGCGCAGTTTCACGTGCCCGGAGCCGCCTGCTCGTCCCTCCACCTTTCCCTTCCAGGCCTTTAAAACCTTTTGTTCGGCCGCCGTGTCTTTCGCCTCCCGCGGTCTTGACAAACCTTCCCCGAGCCCGCGCTCCCCTCCCGAAAGCGAAGGAGGTTCTTCGTGCCTTCAGTGGGTTGTTGCTCCCGTCGCATCACACCCTTCTTTGTCTGCCAGGCTCTTCGGTTTCCATCCCAGCTGGTGAAAAATAGTTGTCTTCGCTGCTCTGTCCTTTCCTGGTGTCTCCCCTGTCCTACCTATTGTCTCCTGTGCGGTTTCAGGATACAAAGGTGGGAGGGTCTGCGCTGCCAGTTTGCCGCCTATGAAAAGATGCTTCTTAGGAATGATGCTTTCTCGTGTTTTCATGTGTATGAGGCCAAATTCCCTGTAGAAACTCGTACATCCTGCTGTGGGTCCCCTTGTTACTCTTCCTTAAAGATAACCAACTGTAACACTTGAAGACCCCACCCCCTTCCAAAAAAAAAAGCCCCGCAGAAAAAAACCTGTAGGAACTTGGGGGTGGTTAGGCAGCTGGTATCCTGTGTCTGTCTGTTCTGCTGATCAGTATCAGCCCATCCTTACCTGCGAGTCCTTTCATTAGGTACATACACGGCTGCGTTTTCACACTTAGGCTGCATGGTCCCTTGGGATTTTGTTCTAAGGAATGTTTGGTGATATGGGGCTGGCATCTCTTATGTCCTGCTGTATTGTATGTAAACTTTGTGAAGTCTCCTGTTGTTTTAGGACCTCATCTGTGACTGAGCAACAACTGTGGATCTGAAATACACTTAGTGTCCCTTGAGTTAGGTTTCCTTTCAGGCTTTGTTGCTGTTCTTCTATGGGAGGCTTTCCCCAGAAATAAGCACTTGTTCATCTCCTCTATTAAATAAACCCTTCTGTTAAAACCGAGAACTACAACCCTTCTGCAAGTAATCATTGTGAAATAGTTAGCAAAAAACCCATTATCAATATGTTAACATGAAAGTACTGTATTTCAGGACTTTCCTTGCGGGAAGGATCCTGCTCTTGACAGATGCTGAAGTGAAGTATTGGTCTGTGTGGGACCATTGCTTTGACAGAGTAATGCATGTGAGGCTTTCAGCTTCTGTTGCAGTGCAAGTTTTAATCCAGAAGAAGTACAAGGTGGACTTTTTAGAGACTTCACAGATCTGTAAAGGTGAATTGATACACTGGGAATTGAAGTATTCTTTCATGTAAAGGAGGGAGTGCTAGGGCAGGGAGAGGAAGGAGGGAAGGAAGGGAGTGCTGGTTTTGAACAGTCTTTTGTAGAGGGAGTGATTTTTAGCAGCAGCTGCATTTCTGCTGCTAAAGTGTCAGTTGCTTGACAAATCAGTTATTTCAAAGTAAATTCTGTTAAAACTGCTTAAGAATGCCAAAAAGTCATGAGGAATCATGTTAACATGAAATCCCTCGGCCTTGGTAGTTACAGAGCATTCGTGCAGGTCAGTGTTGCAGCGTGCTGCAAGATGTCTCGGCTTGAGGACAGGATGCTGTGCTGAGACTGCAGCACCACATGCTCTTTATGAAAACCGGCCTGTGGTGCTGCATGGGAGTAGAGGTGTTCCTCTTCAGTAGCTGATGAAACAAGCTTCTCGTCTGCCTGAGCCATATGCTTTGCTTCAGACTGGTGTGTTCAACTCGAACAAAGTAAGTTGTCTTGTGTGTTTGTAGTCCGTACAGTGACTGTCTTCAGTGGAGGCTGTGCTGCACAGGGAGGTGCAAGGGCTGCTCTTTTGTGTGTACTCTTCAGCTAGTATGGAGAAGGGATTTGCTAGTTTCTTTCTGCAACACTCAGATTAATAACTTTCTGACGCAAAAATTTCACTAAATAAAGTATTACTTAAGTGTAATTATCAAGGTAATTTTTCCAAATTCACCATAAACCTGTTGATTTTATTCTTTGACAGTGTAGAAGGGCTCTGCGTTACATCTTAGAATTATGCTGGGGTCAGGCATACGAGAAGCTTGGTGTTTTCTTACACTTGCTTAGTTTTTCAAGTTACTGCAAGCTAGTGTAAAAGCAGTGCTGGGGAAGTTACAATGAGGTGAGAAATTCTGCTCTGAGGCTCTTAGTTGAGCTCAGAGGGTGAAATCCCAGTTCCGCTTGCTTGATTTAATTTACTTAGTACCTGATAAACAAAACTTTGATCCTGCAGATGCTTAATGTATTTGTGAAGCTCAAATATTTGTTTGTCTGTGGAGGCTGATTTGACATGCTTAACCTTCAGAATACAGGTTTTCCACGCACTGAGAGGAGTAGGCCTTTCCTTGGGTTCAACAACCGGCCAGCCAGTACATTATCTATAACTTAGTGTTGCTACTCAAGCTTTATTGCTTTGCTGTCCTACAAGGTAGGAATATATTTCAAAGTTTTGACATAATTGAGGGTGTGCACTGCCCTTTCAGAAGTGACTTATGTTTGCTTTCAAAGTATATCAAGTATCAAAAAACCTCATAAGCCATGTTTGCAAAAATAGCATTTAGAGCTAAATTGAACTGTATTGGGCAAAGCTGACACCTGTAATGCTCAATAGCAAACTTGAACTCAGGTATAGAAAAGCAACCATTCAAGTGTCAGGTTAGAAGCTGTAGATTGTTCTCATTGCTCTTGGGTTTCTGTGAGCATTGTGCAGTTGTTGTTTAATAACAAAGGAAGCAAATCTGCAAATTCTGAAGGTTAAACTGTTCAAGGTAGAGATGAAAAATACGGAATATGTACCTTATGATTGAGGTATTTGCTCTTAAGTTTGTTTGCCTTCATATTGTCTTCCTCTGTTGATGCTTGTGTACCAGGTTCTTCTAGATGTGATGCTGCTTTAACTACAAAAATGCTACAGAAGTGAAACAAAGCCTATTAAAGTTTGTTTCTTGCTTTGGTCTCCTGTGTCAAAGCCCTCTCACCTCTGCATAGCTAACTGTGAAAGACTAAGGGTCTTCTGGGGTTTTTTTGTTACGTAGTTGTAGTTTCTAGGTACATTAACTGTTTCCCAGAACAGACAAATTCTTGCTTTAAGGGGTTGTGAGTTAGTCTCTCTTACACCTAAGCAATAATTGACAGCTTAGTTTTCCTTAGAGTGCAGGTGAAATTTGGATTGCCCAACACCCCAGGGATTCATTCCTTTTCTCTTCCAAGCCTTACCTGCATATGTGCCTACAGGTCATCTTTTAGTCTCACATAAGCCTACGCCTCAGCATAGTTCTGTTGGAAGGTATGAAACGGATCAAAACTGGCTGATTTTTTTTCTTTAGTTTTGCAGCTATATAACTATTTCTGGCAAAACTCATTGGAGGCAGTGTCACTGTATTTGGTAAAGCTTTATTTTTTTCTTTCAGTGCATCATAGTTTTCTATTTTCTCTGAATCTTAAATGTGTAATAGGAAGATGACTTAAGGCTAATAATGATGGGTATTTGAAAGGATTTCGTATGGGATTTTTCTGTATGGCTGCTGGCCTGTGCTTGAGGCAGTGCATTTATTTCCAGAAGTCAGATATGAGTGGTAAGGATCTGAGTAGGAACAACTGCATGAAGATATTAGAGTGACCACTTATCTTTAAAGTCCTTGAACAGTGAGAGCCCTGACTTCTTTATTGCCCATTTATATCTTTCTCTTAGCTAAGATGGATCTTGTTCAATTGGCAGTTAAACAAATGTTTGCAGTGTCATAGTGAACGCTCTGAATGCCTCTATGGTTGCTATTTTCATTACTGCCAGCGTTAGACTTCATTCTTTTAGAATTCATGCCAAGAATAAATGTCCCAACTAGTTCCTTTTTACACTAAGAGGAGGAATGGTCTCCTGTGGTGATGAAAAGGAGCTGCTGCTGCTCAGTGAGGGAGGGATACGGTGGGAATGGAATTATGTGGTATTGCTCTACAAATTCTGTTCAGATGTAGACTAATGAGATGTGTAGTTAATTTTTTACCGTTTTGGTATAATTTAAAGTTACTCTTCTTTTAAAAAACCCAATCGTTTCTTTCATGAATCTTGTAATAGTTAAGAACCATCTCTTTGTGCTCTGTTGTCCATCGTGTGTTCTTCCTAAAATTTGCACCTAATCTTTTTTAAACTGTATACAAGATAATTAAATTAAGAAATTGTAATTCTTACCAAGACACCTAAAGTCTTGCTGTTAGTTCTCTTGTTCCCAGGCTAAGAACTTACATGTGCTGAGAAGATAAGTTTCTTCAGCTGAGGGACAAGTTGGAGTAACTCGAACTCTGTTTATCTTGTTATGCACAGTAATTACCAGCCCTTCCATTAGAATGTGTTGAGAGAACCTGGTTCTACCACGTGCTCGTTTGGGGGGATCAGATTGCCCGAAGATAACTTGGGAACTTTTGACTTCTGAACAAGCAGTTCTCCTCAGTCAAGAAAATAAACTTTTTAAAAGAAGGCAAAAAAACGTGGGGGAGAAACAAAGCAAGCCTTGATTCTGCAGTCAGATCCTTAAGGTGGATCCTGTTAACTCAGCAGCCTTCTGTGAGGATATAAAGGTCTATTCATGTAGATAGCATCGAAGGTTTCTGACCATTATTTGGAGGCAAATATCAGGGGAAAAATGAGGCAAATGTGCACGTCTCTATGAAGAAGTAACTTCCTTAGCACCCACCAAAAAGAGATGATTCCTGTAGGAAGCTAGTATCTGTTGAGACTCTGAACTAGCAGTCTGCTATCTGACATGGATTGTTACTTTCCCAGATTCCTGTGGTTGTTCCATTCACTGAAATGGGTTATGGAATGAGATGAGTGAAATAAAGTATATTTGGTGTTACGTACTCCATATCCTCCACCTCATCTTTTGTCAGCTAGTTTGTTTCTCAGTTGCCATACCTGATATTTTTCTCTAATCAGCTGGGCTATCCCGAGGTCAGACTAGTATCTGATGATTTGTTTTCTTGCTCCTGCCAACTTGTTACTTTGTCCTTACCTCTATTCCTTACTCCTATTTCTGGAAATTGAGTGGGAGACTCGTTGCCTTAGTTACAGTGACTGTTTCGAAGTTATTTATAAGGTTTGTGTTTAAATAACCTGTATCGCAATACGAATCACAGAATATTTCACATCAATAAAAAAGTAAACAAAGCAGTACATCGCTAAGTGCTGGGAGCGTGCTTACAGTGCTGATTTTTGGGGGTTTTGTTTTCCTTTCATTGTTGGGGGTGGAGGACAAATTCTCATCTGGCATTTGAAGATTCATCTGAAATAAGGCGTCTTGGTGTTATCCTTTGTGCAAATGAGAAAAGAATCTTAATGTTTAAGCTCCAGAATATCAGGGAATGTTATTCTTTTGTTAGTGTAGACATCAGCACTCTCCCCAAGGGGTGACAACATAACCAGTTTAACTCTGTTAATTCAGTTGTGGTTCTGGTGTTGATGAATTATACAGCACTGACCCATTTCAGCACAGAAACCAGAGCTAATGTGAGAGTGCTGGGACTGAGAAGTTGAGAGACTTGTAGCCAGCTGTGTGGGTGCATGGAGATAAAGAGGAAGCACCAGCAGTGAGAGGCAAATAAAAGAGGGACAGAATAGTTGGTTTGTAGCATCCCTGTAGATTGAGAAGCTACTTGTTAGCTAAAGCACCTGATGGCTTCTTTCCTAAAATAATGAGATGCTCTTTACTGTGAATTGAATATAATCTGAGATTTTCCATTGTTTATCTCTACAGTAATGTGTGTATGTGAATTGAGTGAACAGTACTATGTGAGTAGATTGTTTTTTACATGAATAAAGTCTGCCTATTTAGGGCAGCCTGAGCACAAATAGTTTTCTCCATAAATTACTGAAATTGTATATAAATTGGAGAAGTGTGAAGCAGAGGTCTGCCTAGTCTAACGCTTGGGGTCTGGTAAAAAAAAAAAAAAAGGAAAAACAAAACTTAAGCTTACGTTGTAAAACTTCAGAACTAAATTTACAAGGATGGGGGTGAAAGTGTTTGCAAGTAGTCGTAACTGACTCATATTAGTTCCTGAATGTTCAGGTTTTGTAGGTAACGCTGCCTGTTTACATGAGTTAAGTCTAATTCTGGCTGTGGCTTGAACTGTTGTGAAGTCATCCTAAATGTTTAATGTTTTCATATTCTCAAACAATGAACTTCACTTAATGGCCTTTCTAATTGAAGATGATGAGCATTTGCTCAGAAGTCATTCTTGGTCATTTTGCAATCCTGCATTTATACTTAAGGGCTGCTCTCACTTTGTGCTGAAGTCCTGTACTTGCTTCCGTCTGGGGCAGAGAAGAAAGCATGGATATATCTGGATTTTTTTTTTTTTTACTTTGGCAAAGTGAAGATGCAACAATGCCTTAATGAAGGAAGAGAAGGGAGCACAGGCAAGGACAGTCAGCATGACAAAATGAAAATGAAATTACAGTAGTTAAAGCATTGAGACCAAAATGAGCCTTTTTTAGAGCTTACAGAGTTTCTAGAAATCATGAAGAATCGTGTTTTGTTTCAAGATTTTGCTGTTTGTCCTCCTTTTTGATTTTATTGTGCTAGCTCCATCTATGCTGCTCCCCTTGACAAAGGAGGAGGAGGACCCTGGTCATCAAGCAGCAGGCAGCATAATAGACCAGGGACCTACCCAGATCATAGATGAAGGAACTTCTTGTGTCACAGACAGCTCACCTGGGGACAGTAAACAATATTTTTAGGAAGTTCTGTAGTTATTTATATACTAACATAATCTATAACTAATAAATTATTCAGAATTTTAACTCCATCGCTGCAGACTGAGTTTTGCACAGTGTTCGGGGTAATTGGCATTCTCTCCTTCCCTGTCCCATCTGCAGATCATCTGCTTCTTCTGTCAGTTGCTCATGAGAGTGGGCAGGTAATCTGTGCAAGGCCTTTTTTCATCCCAAACACTTGATTTGTCTTTCCTGCCTCAGATCTCTGTGTGGAGTCTGCTAACATTTCATACGCTCACCGGTGCGTCCCCACGAGGTATTGTTGGTGGGTTAAGATGAAGGCCATAAAGCCAGAAGATGAAGAAGAACAAAATGCTGGCATTGTTTTTCTGGTTACATTATTACTCATTGTGTTCAATTAGTGCAATGTCCCAAGTGGTGGGGGAGGGATGCTTCAGAAATGGCAGGTTAATGGAGTTCCCTACCCCTCTCCTCTGTCCCTTTGTAACTGCAGAGTTTTGTTCAGTTCTTGCTGTGTTCGCTAAAACATCAGGATCGATAGAAAGAGGTCTTATGCTTAATACTGTGCTGCTGTGCAGTCTCTGCCAAATCAGAGCCCTGTATTGGTACTGCCTGATGGCTTTTAGTTCCTTTGCTCCTGTCTCAGTTCCAGGAACTGGATTTTCTTTTATAGCTCTGCTGTATCTATTGCGTTTTTTTTTTTTTTTCTTTCTTAAACTCTTTCATTCTGGGGGATAATTTTCAGTATTAAGGAGTACTTGTAGAAGAAGACTTTCTCTTGTTTCTGTCACCTGCAAGGTTGCAGAGGGCATTATTGACCTGCAACAGTACTGATCCTGTAGTAACCAGCCAGCTCATTTATTTATTCCACTCCTACCCCATGGTATTGTTTGCAGTTTCTTTCCAGCCATAAGCACATGGACATTTAAAGTTTATTATCTAACACTACTTAGATCTCAGAATGGTAATCTATTAAAATAGAACTTTTCAAATAAAGAATATATTATGACTTGTCCATTGACATTTCTCTATTCTTTTTACCATAAGTTTAGCAAATTATAGTTACTGCAGTCAGGGATGTAAATAGTCATGTTAATCTACTCTATAAGAAACAGAGCTCAAGAGAGGAGTTCTTTGAATGTTTTCATCACGAGAGTGAAAAAGAAGGGTGAAGAGAGGATTTACACCAGAGAGAACTAGGAGGACAGAATGGTTAGGATATCACATCTTGTCAGCATCAGTGAACAGCAATGCTCTTCTGCTGAACTTCAAGTTTCATAGTCAAGGATCATCCCCAAACCAACAGGTATCCAGCTACCCTGCGGAGCTGTGTTTGCAATGACTTCAAGGTATTGATTCCTTTTTCTACCTACTGCACCTTTTTACAGCACAGGAAGGGGACTTTCACAGCATCTGTAATCTCAAACTGACACTGTGAATAATATACAGAAGAGGATGCCTCCTGCTGGTTTTCTAAACCCAGAGATGTAAAAAATATGTTTGAATCAAGTATATTAAATTTGTTATTTTGGAAGGGCAAATATAGCTGCACACAGCCACATCTTTTATCTCTGAAAGGACATGAATTTGTTTCCTTTGTTTTTGGTTTTTTTTAAGCTCTCAGTATCTTGCAAGCCATAATTGTTTAAAACATGTGATTTTTTTGTAGCTTGCATTTGAACAGATTATTTATGGGGTTTTCATTCCTGAAGGTTGATAAAATTTTTATAATACTCTGTATTTATGTTAAAGTTGCTTTAGTAATCATTTCAGTATTAAACTTACTGCATACATAATTAAAGAATAATTACCAGAAGTGCCATGGTTCATGAGTCTGTGTCCACGAGTATTAGAAGAATTTTGCAGAAAAATTGCTTTGACTGCTAAAAACCAGCTGCTTCTATCTTTGCATTTTTACCTTATTGTCATCTGGAAGGCTCTCCTTCGCTGTTGCGATGGCTGTACAAAATACCCCACACATTCAGGGTATCTATCACATTGGTTTCCTGTCTCGCCATCCCACCCCTTGCATGGGGAAGCAGCGAGATGGGTTTTCTTCTGTAAAGCTCTCTGCTGGAACTTACATAAGCCAAAGAAACAGTATCTGCCTGAAGGACAAGAGCAGCAGCGGTGCTGTGGAGACAGACTGGCAGAGAAGTTCTGCTGCCCTTCCCTGGAAGTTTGCCACGCCGATATTAGCAGTGCTCTCCTCCCCCTCCCTATTGATTGGAGGTGTTGCAGAGTCGTTGTCATTCCCGAGTAAGTTTTTCAGAAAATTAGCTCTTTGCCTCTGGAAGCACAAATAAAACTTGTGGGCCTGAAGCTTCATCTGGTGGCAGCAGTCGGCCACAGTGAACTGAACCCAAAGATGGGATGAACGTGCCTGCAGAAAAGATCTCAGAAGTGTCTGCTGAAGCTCAGCTTTCCGTGTTGTGGCAACCCTTATTACCTCTACTGACATACAGGTGTTTTAGATATGTCCACAAAAGCCCTGTTGTTTTTTTTTTTTACATATATATCGTCATATATATGTAAAAATATATATGACTGTATATATGTAAAATATATACTGTAGTATCCACTAATGCTTCCTTAATGGTGCCTGACATACCTGGCTTTTGGGAAAAGCGACCTGTAGAAGTAGGGGGGATAATTGAAGAAAAGGGGAGGAATTGTTGGAATTGCATCATTTGACCTCAAGGTTTCATGCCCTGCTCTTGTGTGGAGCGCAGTGCCATGTAGCCTGCCTGGGAAGTGCGGTGTTGTCACAGGATGCCTGTTCAGAATGCCAAGTTCTTAATTTTCTCTGTGTGGCATGGCTGCAAAGTGAGGCGTCAACTCCTTTGGTGTAAATTTGCGCTGTCTTGATTTTTTCACTAGATAAGAAACAATGAAAATGACCTGTAACAGGCAAGGTTAAATACTGACAGAAACATTAGGATGTGTTTTTCTTGTAATTCTGTTTTTCTTTTAAGAGGTTAATTAACAGCCAAAACTATGCTAATTATATGGCTTGGGGATTATCTGCCACAGTAAAGGCCAACATTTTCAGCTGACGGATAGGAGAAGGAAATACAGATACATGAGCTACTGAATGCAAATGTGTTTTTGGTGAAGGGTAGGACTGTGTGTGTGAGAAAAGGGGTACATTGCCTGAGTCAACCCCATTCTTTTAAGCCAGTGGAGTAGGTAAATTTTCATGAAAGGTTATAGCTCAGTAATTTTAGGATGGAGTTTAAAGATGCGCTTCTCCTTGGGTTGGTTTTTTTTTTTTTCCAGTTACAAGGTTTCTTACAATAGTGGCTGAAACTCACTGGCTTCTAATCTGCCTAAGGCCATGGTTTGATATTCGGTGGTAGTTGAGCTTGAGCAGTCTCTCATTCTTTTGTTCTGCAAAGTGGTGAAAAGGGAGGGGAGAGGCAAATTATTTAGCATAGGACTGTGAAGTTTTCCTTGAAAGTTTTCCTAAGTAGGAAGTAGAAAGGAGTATTTAGGATCAGATAAACTTATTCTAATGTCTGTCTTTGTGTCAGAAGTCCTGTAATCACAGATGATATGTGTCTTGTGTGAGTGTCCTTTGGTTTGGAGGCTGGAGGTGAGTGAGAAACTTAAGTGTGGTCTGCCTCGGACCTTTCTCTCCTCAGTCTGATCATGCTGTTGGTCTTAAACTTCTTTGAATGTGTTTTGAAACTCAGCAATAGGCTTGATTTTCTTGTCTGGTTCCTGATTGTTCTGGGGTTTGAGTGTGGTTGTGAATTCCTCTTTAACTGTGAAAGAACCTAGGGTCTTAAGAAGTCTTCTTCTATTTATAACACACCATGTTGACTTACATTGACTGGAAAATCTGAAAGAATCGAAGTTCCTCTGTAAAACACTTGTTTACCACATGCACTACCTTTCAGGATCCTCAGCTTTTTGCCATCTCCCATCTCACAACAGCCTGTCAGTTTTCCTGCAGCATTTTAGTTGCTTTTTCCCCCTTGTAGGTTGATCACATGCACTCAGTTTTACAACTGAAGCTCTGAAAATGACACCAAAAAGACTTTCTCTTGTCTTCCATCTCTTCTCAAGAGGTTACAGTGACAGTGTAAGACCATGTTTGGGTAATCCAGTTACCTGAAAACCATATGCTGAAAGCAGTCTGAACTTGCTGCAGCCTTGTTCCTCATAGAAACGTGGATAGAAGGCCCTTCAACATTTGTGCTTCTTGTGTGTGCAGCTTTAATTCTTGGACGCCATCCAGTGATGGCTTGGAGTCATGCCTGTTGTGACTAGTGATCCCTCTATCTCGCTGCACACAGATACATGCTTGGGTAGGGAAATACCTAGTGAGAAAACATGCTCATAGAAAAATGCCTACGTTGAAATAAACTCTACAAGTAGTAATTAACAAAGCATGTCAGTCTAAGAGGAAACTGCAGCCTTCTGTAATAGAAGAAAATTTTTCATCTCAGCTCAGCAGGAAATGGAAACAAAAAATAGGAGTTAAACTTAATGTTTTATATTCCACCTATCACCTCGTATAGTTGTATGGATACCGCAACATAAGCAGACTGGTTGGGCAAATGTTTTTATCAGCAGCTAGAGAAGATAACATTTTGAATTGCCATTAATGAAAACCTTATCAAGGATGGATTGTTCCTTACTTTATGCTGTTTCTCAGTCTGATTGTGCTGCAAAAATGTTTAATTCAGCGGGTTATGGACGAGGCTGTTCATTCATCTGACTGGTTTAATTTTCTGCAATAAGCAATGGTAAAACTACAAAGCTTCATTAAAAAAACAAACAAATTGGACATGTCTTTTGACTGTGAGAATGCACTGGGAATAATTACCTTGGCAAATAAGGGTATAATAAAATTCTTCTTAACAGTTTCAAACAAACAGTTGCCTACCTGCATGTTTGTGAGGACTCAGGTTACAACCCCGACTTCAAGGTGGTTCTTGAAGCTGGCCATCAGCACCATTTAAATTTGTTTTTTAAAATTTTACCCTGAAAGTCCTGGGCAGCCATTCAGGGGCTGCTTTCTGAGTAGGTCAGCTGTCTCTGCTGTGGGCTGGAGGGTGGGATTATGCTGCTTCCAGTAGGTGTCAAAACCCACACGGGTGACATAAAAATGTAAAACATAAACAAATGAAGCCTGGAAATGGGGGAGCGGTGGGGAGAGGGAATGAGAATGACAAACACTAAATAAAGAACTATTTTGCACAGTGTTAATAAGAAATGTAGTTTGATATTTAAAACAGCTTGCCTAAGTATCAGATGATAGATTTTCTTTGTAAGAGGACAGAATATGAAAGGACAGCAGAATCTTCTTTGCTGTGCTGAAATAGATCAAGTTATTAAAAGTATGCAAAGTTTTGAGAATACCTGTGTTAGGTACTTATTAGTGTTTAAAAATCAGAGTCAGTGCTGCAAATTAAATTGCATTCCTGTCAATTTTCTTGTTATTTTGTACTTTATGTTCCTTGTTTTATAGGAGATACAGACTACTTTTTGTTGTGCTTTTTGTATTAAGTTGTACAAAGGTTCTCAGTGATAAGATTAGACAAAAGGTTAATCTATTTTCAGTGTGGTTTATTGGCATGGATTGTGGGAACTTCGAGGGAATGTTCAAGCTTGAGTACGTAGAGAACAGAACAGGGAAATTTTTGATTTAAAAATTACATTAGGAAAAGATATGAATATAACTTGCGAAGACTTAAGTATATCATCTACTTGCTTTCAAAGAATTATAAAAAATAATGCTTAAGTAGTAGATATTTGTTGCCAGAGGATTGAATTCAAACTGTTTCACGGACGGAAGTCATGAGCTAAGCACTTGGAACGAGTTTGTGAAAGCTCACTGTTTGAAAGCGGCATTAGACAGTAGTCTCTTCTGGAACAAATGGTATTTTCTTTACAATTACTCCTCTTAATTGGTCTGTTCAGTGTCGAAAACCAGAAGAAGCTGGGAAAAAGAAAAGCTTCTTGTATGAAGTGAAGTCTGACAGAACTATGCTAATCCTAAAATTTTGACAGACTTTGTGGCCAACCTCAGGTCATTGATTCAGCTCATTAACTGTAATGTATGAAGGAAATACCATGGACTACTTAATTTGAGACATCTTGGGAAGATTTTAATTAGCGGCACATGTAATTAAAACAACTTAAATTTTCTTTTTATTTCTGTTAATTGCTCTGATAAAATCGCAAATTCAAAAGTATAGCAAAAGTAATGAAAATAAGGTAATTAGTACAGTAAAGTAATTAATGTCGTGTAAAGGTTATCATGTGCTATTTAAGTGCATCTGACAAGCAAAAATAGAACCCAGGATAACTCGCTTTGATTTTCCCTGGTCTGAACACAGGTAGAGGTTAGTTCAAACAGTGTCAATAAAGCATTGTGCTGTCTGTTCTAAAGTGTTACACCTGGTGATCTTATTTAGTGGTAGCTTGCTTGTCTTCTCCCTGTGGAGGGATTTCAGCGGTCAGGACTGAGAGAAATTGCTGCAACATTGCTTTGCTGTTGTGGAGACATGCTGGAATAATCATTTTATAGGGGGTTTGTTTTGTGTCTGCTTTTGGTTGTGCTGGATTACACCCCGTTTAGTGCACATCATTTTGCTGTTCTGTGTTTGGAAGTTTGTCTTCCTAACGTTAGGGTTGGAAGTGACCTCTGGAGATCACCAGTCCAACCCCTCCCAAGGCAGGGTCACACAGAACAGGTGACACAGAAACACAGGTGAGTTTTAAATGTCTCTGGAGAGGGAGACTCCATGACCTCTGGCCAGCCTGTTCCAGTGCTCTGCCACCTCAGTGAAAAGTTGTTCCTTGTGTTGAGGTGAAGCTTCCTTTGGTTTAGTTTATGGACATTGCTCCTTGTCCCGTCACTGGGCACCACTGGAAAGAGTCTGGCACCGTCCGCTTGGCACCTCCTTTGAGATATTTATATGCATTGATGAGACCCCCTCTCCATCTTACCTAACCTAACAGGCCCAGCTCCCATAGTCTCTTGTCATAAGGGGAGATGTGTTCTCACAATCTTTTCCCATCTGGCCCCTATCTTCACCCTGAAGGAGTGAAAAACTTCAAATTTTCATGTGGCACCATTCTTGTATTCCTGTCTGTCAAGAAAAAATTGGACTTGTTTTATTCATTTTTAAAAGCGTTGCACCTAGATAATTGTAGGTAGCCAAATGCACTTTGGAAGTGAATTCTGTTTAGTCAATGTAATGGCACTTTGCTGAGCAAGGTCTTAGTTTGGTTTACGTGAGCTGTTTCAGATTGATGGCATTACTTAGCTGGGGTTAATTTTCCTTGGGAATGTCTGTGTCCACTGTGCAAGTGGACTTAGCTGTAACAGTTAACCTGTCTTTTTTCTTGTCCCCTTGTCGCTATTCGTGAAATGTAATAATTTTTTAAAAAAACTATTTACTCTCTTTTTTCCTGCGATGACCACATCTTGCTGAACTTAAAAGCTGTGCTCTTATGTACAGCAGTCCTCAGGTCAGACAGAGAAGGTGACTGACTTCTGGCAGTCAGAGGTATCTGATTTTCTTGCCTTTGCAGGCTGTATTGATGTAGTGGAATCTGCTGTGGCACTTGTGCAGGGCAGGTAAGAATGCCAGTTTTCCTCGTGTGTTTATGTGGAAATGGCAGTCGTGATTTAAGCTTTAAGCAATTGACGGAGTGCACATAAAGGAGATGTTTGGCCACGTATCGTGTCTGAAGCAACTGGATTCTTCCCTGGAGTAAGAAAGTCCTGAAGTGTGTGATAGTACCCTCTGTTTCCCGTGGAATTACAGTGAACTGGAGAATGCAGATCTTGTTTTTCACTCAGATATTTGACTTGCCATTGACTGATTTGGGCCTCTTGTAAGGTGAAGTGCTGCTACATCCATATGTGAAAATGTCTCTGAGTCTACTGGCCAGTTCTCTTTCAGTGTTTGCACTTTGGGGAATGAAAGCTGTGTGTCACTGAGCTGTGTTAAAAGCTCGAAACATTGTTTGGACACACCTATGTGGAATGCCTCTGTTCCAAGTGAATTCTGACTCTTCTGTCCCATCTTAAAAACACGTTTTTGTCCTGTAACAATAGCCTCAAGGCTGATAAAACACCGCCATCCCATGTGCACTAGTGTTTGTAGGAAATTGCAGACTCTGAAGTCTATTCGAAGAGCGGCTTATTCCATGTATTTTGCTATGTTTTCCAGTCTTTTTCTTAAAAGGGCTAATCGATAGGATTAAGAAGACAACTGCTATTTGCATTGCTGGCCCTGGGAATAGAGAAATGACCGCTTGCACTGTTATTCCCTGTGTATTATGGCACTTCCTCATTATAGATCCACTGAGGCCATTTGGATGTACTTCTATTTTTCCTTTCAAAAATTAATCTAAAAATATTCTTTTTAAAGGTACTGTTTTCCTTTCAGGGAGGGAGAAAGAACTCCAAGAAAGTTTTAACTTATGATAATTTGTTCCTGTTAGTGAATGAGTGGAATGTTTCCAGTAGACATTCTTTTTTATGCCTATAACTTAGTCTTGCAAATGCATACTTTTTTGTTTGAAATAGTATTTATGCTTTACCATTCTGTCTGACAGATGTGTATTTTCTAAAATGCTCCTAGCCCTTCTTCCTGTTTTTCCTACCCTTGTATTCGGTAGAGTGGAAATGTTAAAATTCAAACACATGAAAATTAAATAGTAATGATTAAAACCCATGAATTAAGAAACAATTTCTTAAAGGTGGTGTGCTGGTAAAAGGTTGCCTCACAAACTGCCCCCCTGCTATCCTATAAATACTATTGATCAAGTCTAATCTTTGTGCCTTGGCAGAAACCTAAAGTATGCAATGCTTTCCTCCCGCTATCCAATATCCATTTTTAACTGTTGTGTGCCCATAGATGTTCTGAAATATGTCACAGCTGTGTCCTAGAAAGTCTCTGTTCCACAGTCATAATCTGACGGGTTTTAACTCTTCAGTCCTCTGGTGTGTTTTAAGCGCTGAGGTTTCTGTGAAGCCAGACTGTAGACTTTGAGAGGTAATCTGCTATGGACCAACATAGACTCAAATAGCTCCAGACCTGTGCTTTCTTTGGATTTTAATGTCTATGAACATCACTTCTTGATTTGTATTTATCTTTGAATGTCACAGGCATCTGTTCAGATTGCAAAGCATTACTCTTTCCTGGTCTTAGGTACAGTGTTTTTGAAGAGTAGCTGTAGGTTCTAAAGAAGTTTGTCCTGGTTGTGAAGTTTCAAAATGGGTTGATTTATATATTAACTGCTGTGACTCATAGCATGCTGCCTTGTTTTTATCCAGATAATTACCTTGCTAAAAGATGTGTGAAATGTAAAGATTTCTTCCCTCAGCTTAAGAACCAATGCTATTGTCTACATTCTTATCTGTCCTTTTGATGTTATGTTTGATCAAAATTCATCTACTTGCTTTGCTTTCTTTCCAAATTTTAAAATGGAAATTACCTCTGAAGTGCTTAAAGAATTGTAAAAGTGAACACGAGGACCATAAAAGTGGCGAGGACCATAAAAGTGGCGTCTGAGCTGCAGTAATTTGTTTGTGGGGTTTTTTTAAGGTGTGTCATTTCCAAGCATATCATAAGAATTTTCAATGTTGATTTTTTTTTTGTATAAGTAGTTATTGTTTGAAATTATACATGTGCACATGCTGAAATAACATGTAGGTAAATGTTTCTGGATTTGTTAGAGGATCTTACTCCTCTTCTGCTTTGATCATTTTTCATTTTTAACAGTGGTGTGAACATCAGAGGATCAACACCTGTTTTCACTTATGTCATTTGGGATGCTTTATAGGTTCACAAGTCTCCAGGCTTGTCAGTTCATTATTTCACCCCTTGTTTTATGCCAGGGAACTGTTGTAGCACAAAGCTTTTATCTGAATAGCAAATCATTGAGTAGGATTCAATATCAGGAGAACTATCAAATTTACTTTTGTTTAAAAATGGTCCAATACTTTTGTTGTGATCTCTGACAGTTCTGCTGATTCATAATGGAACAGCTTGAGTTACTGCTTTGTTTGCCTGTGAAGCTCCTCCGCGTGGTTGTCCTTGGTAAATAGTAGTTGCTGAGGAAATGGTATGGGATAGCATCCTCCTACCCCCTCAAATCCTCTTCCCTCAGCTCAGCTCAGCTCACAGCTGCATGTACATGTTAATGGTATTGATTCTGTGTTAGTGTACCTACTTGTGAACTGTGATTATTGGGGACAGACATCCTTGCGAGTATCTGCTGCTGCTAAACCTGCTGGGAGTTGTAAATGCTGTTCATATAACCTCTAGAATGCTCTGAAAGAATATACCTGATTTTAACCAACAAAAAAATTAGAGGGGCAAGTAAATACAACATAAGTGCATCAGTGATCTTCTTTTTTAAGATCATAAACAGTTTTCTCATATAATTAAAAGATGAAGGCATGAAAACGAGGAGAAAGTGAGATACCATTTTAAATTAATTGTACATTTTGTGCTCCTCAAAGATTGGTGTAAATATAAACAAATCATCACAGGGATTTTGGAACAGCAGATGGATGTCTATTCTCCTTCTTCCAGCCCCCGAGATATCCAGGAATATCTTGGGACGAACTTGTTGTCCTTCCTGTAAGTACTCTAGTTTATATGTTACCATGATAAATAAACTCTGTGTTTGTGCTACATTGAAACAGACTTTAGCATCCTGTGGTACCACTGACTCTCATCACATGTAAAAGATGGAGGGTTTGGTGCTACATATGTTAAATTACATATCCTGAGATCCAAAGTAAAGCTTAGTTTTGTATTTTAAAATACATTACTTTTATTACAACTAAAATGTTGGTAAGCTCAGCTTTCCATGTAGTTTGGCTTTCCAGGACTTCTTAAAAGAAAACTGAAGACACCTGAACTTGGCACATTTTTCTAGTATTAGTAATTTGTTTCATGGTAATTCTTGGTTATGATTTCCACGAGTTTGGGTCCCCCACCCACACAGCTGTTTTGGGAATAGCAGCTTTCTGTGGCATGTTGCTCCAGAAGCTGGTGATGGCTTTGTCCGCCCTCGCTCAGACACTGCCGGGAGTCATCGTTTTGGATGAGACTTCCCCCACCTTTGCTGGGATTAATCTCACACTGCGTCTTTGCGAGCTCCTTGTTTCTTCCAATGTGGTTATTGCTTTTACTCTGCTCAGCACAACTTGCTTCAGAAGGCTGTGTGCCAGCCTTGATTCTGTTGTTTTCATGTTGTTTCTTCTTAGTCAATGCATTTTGTCTTGTCTCTATAACAAATGGTTATCTTAAATAGCTTCTCTCTGAATTATTGATGTTCCGCAATGACTTCTTGCTCCGGTCTATTTATACTTCGAGCATCTCTGCATTGTTCTGTGAGACAGAAATATTCATGTGAAATACAGCATTAATCAGCCTCTGCAGTATTGTTGTATGTGAGTTTGTAGTTACCTCTGTACTAGAGATTTCTGTGTAGAATTCTACAAAGAATTATAAATTCAGAGAAGAAGGTGTTCAGTGTCTGTCACTGTAGGTAGTTCTTAGTTTAACTGCTAGGTCTTCCTCTATTTCCCAGCCTAACTGCATCCACAGCATTAAGAGCAGAGCGTCATATTGCATTGTGCTCTCCCTGCTATCTTGCCAGACTGTCCTTTGAGTGTGAGTACAGATGGTATGACTCGTTTACACTTGTCCTAAGCAGGCGATGTGCTTAACACCAAGTATGTGCCTCCAGCTTTTGATTCCTGTGAAAAAGAGTGTTTCCCTCTCCCCACCCCAGTGAGTTATTTTGCTGTGATTCAATCAGATTTTAGTTCACCTTCCTTTTAAATTTAGGGAAACAGTCTCTTTTTTGTTT
>VYZT01037092.1:142303-181362 GCA_013400735.1 Pomatostomus ruficeps
TTTTTGTTTCCCCTGACTAAAATGCAATTGACACTACTTTTAAAAGATGCCAGGCCTCTGCTGATTTTGCTGAAGCCACTTTTAAATAGGAAAAATGAAGATTGCCTAAGCAAATTAATGGCTCCATTGTTTGGATGTAGAAAATACACTGAGACCTACTTTGCCACTTTTTCAGTACCTCTGGAATATAGAGAACTGTTTTTTCCTAGTGTGTGAGGAAGTTAGTGTATTCTGCAACTTGGGACACGGGTAAATGGGCAAACATTTTCCTTTCTGAAACAGAGTAGGTCTGATAGCGCATCAGGGGTGACTAGACCTTGTCTGGCAGTCTGGAACATGCTGAATGGTGTATCTTCCCTCTTTAGGAGCAGGGATAGAAAAGAAATCTTAGAAACTTGTGTGGTGGTGGTGATGGTGGTAGAATATTATTTCTTTTTGCACAGAATCATTCACCCCTCTTTTCTCCATGCCTCAGCTGAGTATCTGCTTTTACAGGTAATGTTGAGCAGCATGCAGTGTGTTGAAGGCGTGCTTGGCACTGAACAGCACAAAGTAGAGCTGAGAGTTTGGGATAAAGTGCAGGTTGATATATAGTCATGTGCCTTATTTATTTAGTTTTTCCCTTTTCATTTCAGTCAGACCCAAAATCAAGCTCCATATTGTGATATGGAATGCTTTTTTCTTTTAAAGGCAGTAAGTTTACTGAAAAAAAGGATCAGGAGGACATTTTCCCCAACTTTTTTTTAATACTAGTAATTTAAATGGGCAGAACTTTGACGTTGTTTTTCATTGTCCCATGACTATGTCTTTCTACATATAAAAATAGTATAGCAACTCTGTTTTTCAACAAAAACTTCATTTTCTTGCAGCTCTTTCCCATCTATGCTGTTTCTCAACAAAAAGTTGGAGCACCAGCCCTTCCTTAAACCTGTGTAGGTGTTCATAACTGTAGCAGAGCTGTGTCTGCTCCCACCTGGAAGCAGAACACTTGTTCAAGGCTGGTACTCCCTCTGATGGCAAACTGCTGCGCTTCTCTTGCTTTCTGTGTTGGCTTTCATCTCTCTCCCTTGGTCTCCATTTTATCTTCTTGCTCTGGTGCTGGGTTAGGCTGTTGTTTCATGTGTGTCCCACCGAAAGTGCGGTTTTAATGAAGCTGATAAAATTGAAGGGCCCTACCAGACTGCATGTGTACTAGACAACAGTAAGTTGTTTGGTTAGGTAGAGGGAAAGGAGGGAGTGCTTATCTTCTCTACTTGAATTTATTTCATATTCTTAACTACCACAGTCCCTCTTCTGTTATAGAAATCATACTTACTTCCTAATGCTTGGCTTAAACTGATGATTTTATCTCCCTGAAGCTTGATTAAGAGTACTTTGCTCTTTTAAACTCAAATTCTTTGTTCCAGAAATCAATTGTATGGATAATACCATCTTATGTTTTGTACAAAAAACCCTCAGTACTATAAAGACTTTATTAGTTGCTTTTGTATGGGATCACTATTAAGAAATGGCCGTGTTTCAAATCTTGTAGTTATGCTAATAAAGATCTAATACATAGAAAATAGAACTGTCATTGCAACTTGTGTGTTAATGATGCGATAGCATATGCTAATCTTTTATTAGTCATTGGTAAGTTTGGCATGTAGATTACAAACAGTGCAAAACAAAGCTGTTTATCATGCACTTACAGAAAGAAGAGATTGTATTGTTTGTAGGTCTCTGTACCTCTGTGTGTAGAAGACCAGTTTGAGAGTAAAGATAGCCATCCTGTTGCCCCTTTGATAAATGAGCCTTTGCTGCAACATTACTCAGGAGGAGGAAGCCAGCAGTTCTTTGTGTCCTTGTTGCATCCCTTTCCTGCTTCAGTAATAGTCATTTCAAATGTTTCTTGAAAGCATTTGCTAAATTATTTAATATTTATTGAATATAACTAATTTAATGAAATCTAACCTTTGCTCAACATCAATTATTTAAATGGGTAAAGACTCTCCGTTCTCATTCGTTGTCACTGACTGCAATAGACCTGTTGGGTACTTACTGCAGGTGGTGTTGCCTTTCATGTGTGATGCTGGCAAGAGTTTCAGGTGGTGGAAGAGTTGGACTGTGATGATTTTTCTGGTGTTGTCAGGCCTTTTCTGATAGCATGAAATCCAAATTGATGGTGCATCCGGCTCAGAGTCCCCTATTTTGATTAGTTTGTAGGAACTGTTGGGATGTCAGGCTTTCAAGTATTGCTTCTGTTTGCTTGCTCACCCTTGCACCTGTTTGGGAATACTCTTTAGCACACTTCTGACAATTTTGTTGGAGGTAGGTGAACCTGTAAACATGTCAGAAAGACTGAAGTAAAGCTCTTTTAATTTTGAGCCTTTAACATCTCCTTGAATCTGAACTCAGCAGTCTTAAAAATTTAGGCGCATACCTTAAATATGTGAAGTGACTAGAGCCTTCCAGGAATTCTGGCACTTGTAGGAGAGATGTTAAAGGAATATGTGCTGGGAAGAAATTTTGTGGTCTTGCTCAAGTGTTTTGGTTTTCTTTGGTGTGCTGCCACCAAGTGACAAGGCTTGATATTGCTGCTCTTGTTTTTTGTTTTGGGATTTTTTTTAAGAGTGATTTCCACTAATCACTCTCTTTTCTTTCTTTCAAACTGAAAAAGTTAGAATATTACTTTACACTCCTGCTACATTCGCATACCGTATTCCAAACTATTATTCAGAATAGCATGACTGCTTGGAAAGTCTGACTGAAAATTTTTATGATAAAAGAACTGTCAAAACTAAGCTGGGTTTTTTCCATCATTCTGCTGTTCAGTTTAGATGTTCTGGATTCTGTAAATTATTGTGGAGTGTCTGTCACTGGAGATATTCAAGAACTGCCTGGATGCAGTCCTGTGCCATGTGCTCCAGGATGACTCTGCTTGAGCAGAGAGGTTGGACCAGATCACCCATTGTGATCCCTTCCAACCTCACCCATCCTGTGATTCTGTGATTGGAAATAATCTTCAGTCCAAAACAATACAATGTAAGCACATGTCTGAACATAAATATCAATTATAAAAATGCTGAGATCAAAAACCAATAGTTGGTCGATTGAAATGTATTATAGAAGTAATGTTTGAATCCTAAATTTAGACATTTCAGGGTATCATTTGATGAACAATCTTATAAAAATAGTCAGTATATTAAACCTATACTCTGAGCAATACTCAAAGTACTCAAAATATTTCACTGTGTTAATCTATGCAAAACTTGCTTTGCTTGGTGAGATAAAGGATGGCAGCGAGTCTAAGGGGAGAGTGTTGCGGGTGTGGAGTGGTCATGGGGTACTGGGGATGACCACATCTCTGCAGCTCACACATCTGGGGTGTGCTGTCTACTCGACCTGCTGGGCACTGTGTGCACACGGGAATGATGCTGGGGTGCAGAGATTAGAGAAAAGATCATGCATTGCCACTGATGGTTTATACACTTTTGATTCTTACAGCCTTGAGCACTATAAAAATGGCTTAGCGGTGAAATTATACTTTCTTTCTAAGAAAGTTAAGATGTTTAAGACTTTAGTTATAGCATTATTTGGGAATGTGATTAAAGGCCTGATTTGTAGATGAGACCAGTAGCCAAGGTACATCTGCATAGATTAGCAAATCCATCCTAAGTGCTCTTTAAAAAGACTTCAAACTTCAAGCCCTTGCTAGAAAAGGTAGTCTCCCTTCATATCCCTCCCTTGGGAGTTTCCTGGCTGTTCCCTTGCACTGGTGTTCAGCAGATCTCAGAGTAGGCAAGTTTGGGAGCTGAAGTAGCAAAAATCAGCTTTAGCTTTCTGCTGGTTTGCCTCTGCAGGTCAGCTTATGGGGCAGTAAGGTAAATGCAGTGACAGCACAAGAAGACACTGGGGACAGGTAACTGCAGCCGTAGTCCCTCTTTGTTGTTGGCCCTCCTGGGGCTGAGTATGTCACGTGCTACTCTGCCCAGTTTGGAAAGGTTACAGGACTATTTTTTGATCTGAGAAATTAATTTATCAGTAAGACTCACCTAAACAACATTGTAATCATAGTTATTTTGGATGGTTCTGTACCTGCTTGCCACAGCTGTTACCTTTCCATTTGCATTCTCTACCCCCTCTTAACTATGAAAGCTGAATCTTTTGAGGTTTGCTCCCTGCTCTCCCTTTTCGTCCCTCCTCAGGTGGAGGGGAGGCATCCATGAAAGTTAGACTTTCTATGTAAATATCATGTGTAAGAGAAGGAGGGGAACACAGTGATTAATTTGTTTTGGTCCACAGAGAGGAAATCCGTCAGTAAAACCCAATAGCAATAAAGACTAAAACTGTTTATATAAATACATTGAAGCTTCCAGAGATCTCCTCTCTGTCACAGGAAATGTCACGTGTTGCTGACTACACTGCCAGTTCTGTCCTGAAGTATTGGCCTATCAGTATGCCAGCTGTGCTTCTTACTTTGCAAAAGAAAAGATTAATAATTACCCAAGGTACGATTTTGTTTGCCTTAGTAAACCATTGCAACAGTTTTAGCAGACTTAAAACATTTACTTCTGAGGTGACAGTAGTTGTTCCTGTAAAATATATCCAGCATGTGATATATTGGGTTATATTTAAACACAGTGAAAGAGGATTTAAGTTCTGAATTTTTTTTCCTGTAAATTAGGAATTAATTTTGCCTGTGGCCATTTCAACTCCAGTGTAAGTGTTCCTGTCTCATGATGCGTAAAGGCTCCCACAGTCACATGGCATTTTACAGGGTAAGATGCTTCTGTATAATTTCATTAAATGCTCTGTTTCCTATTGTGTATTTCGTTGTTCTCCTAATGTTCTTCAAGTGCTTATGCTATTTATTAAAATGGCAAAATAAGTAAATTTAATGCAATCCAATGTGGGTTCTATGATGTAGGTGTCCTTGGTCCCCCTTACAGAACTGATCTATAAAGGAAATATCTAAAGTGTTTAGAGATCTTGGGGAACTGGTATTGTGGATAGACTTCTTAATTAAAAAACACTTATGCCCCTAACTTACAAAGTAATGGGGATGTGTAATTAAGCACTGCCTTTACTCTGTTTAAGGTAAATATATCGAGGTTGTATGTTACCTTAATTCTACCATTTTCTAGCTTGATTTGATCCTGCTGGGCAGCTCAGCCCCATGCAGGCACCCGCTCACTCTCCACCACTGGGGTGGGGGAGAGAATCAGAAACGTAAACGTGAGAAAAGTCGTGGGTTGAGATAAAGGCAGTTTAATAGGGAAAGCAAAAACTGTGCATGCAAGCAAAGCAAAACAAGGAATTCATTCACCATTTCATTCACCACTTCCGATGGCAGGCAGGTGTTCAGCCATCTCCAGGAAAGCAGAGCCCCATTACACATAATGATGGCTTAGGAAGACACGTGCCATCACTCCAAACACTCCTCTCTTCATCCTCCTTCCCTCAGCTTTATATGCTGAGCATGATCTCGTATGGCGTGGGATATCTCTCGGGTCACTCGGGGTCAGCTGTCCCAGCTCCGTCCCTTGCAGCTTTCAGATCACCAGCCTGCTTGCTGATCGGGCCTTGTGAGAAGCAGGAAGGGCCTTGGTGCTGTGCAAGCACAGCTCAGCAATAACTAAGCCCTGTGTTATTAATATTGTTTTCATCACACATCCAAAACACAGCCCCATACTGCTACTGTGAAGAAAATTAACCTCTGTCCCAGCCAATACCAGTACACCGAGTACCTTGAGCTTGTGTTTTGTGTGCAGTGTTTCTGTCCTTTGTGTGTTTGGACAAAGGTAACTACCATAACTACCTGTTTTGGCAGGTAAATAAAATGGATAAGGAAAAAAAAAAGTGAAACTTGTCATGATGTGATGCCTGTGATAGCATGAAAACAAGTAAACTGTATGAGGTCATCTGGTTTGTGGCAACACTTTTTTTTTTAACTGTATTTATTCTGATAGTATCTGGATTGTAGAAGGCCATGAGAAAAATTGGTTTAAGTTGATACATCAGGTCACTGGTGATTGAAGCCTTTAAGAGAACACAAGTAGATTTCCATTACTGCTTTAGTGCTGTGGGTGTGTTTCAGCTTTGTACCTGAAGCTGCATTTGCTGTCATTTCTTATATGTTGGGAGGGTTTTGCTTCAGATTCTGAACTCTGTTTTATATGTCCCAGTTTCAAGACTAAACATCATTTTTTCATTTGAAATGACAGATTTTATTTTTTTTAACTGAAGCCTGTTATCCCATTTAACCATGGTAGTGACTCTTGACTGGTCTATTGCCTTCTGGTTTAGACTAGTTCAGCTACTTCCTTTCCTCCTCCTAGCATGGGAAAATAGTTCAAGACTCTTTACACTTAAAAGTAGTTCTGCAACTGTAAAAAGTGCATTAGTGTCAAGCTCTCCTCTAGGGCTGGAATCTCCCTAGGGGAGATTATCCTATGCTGCCATTGCCAGTGTAGCATCTATGGATTTTCTCAACAAAGTAGTCCCTGTTGACAAAAGTCTAAATTAGAGTTTGCTTGCATAACTGCTTTAGTGGTATAAAACCACTGTTCTTCCCAACTTGCACAGGTTTTCCATGATTTTTTTTATATAGGTCTCAAAGAAGTAGTTGCTTTGCTCTTGAGAGGGGGCAAAACACTTTTAAGCTGTTATTCTCTTTTTTGTTGATTCCTCTTGCTAAGCTGAAACACTTACGGAGGGAAAGATATGTAAACCTGGCATAGTGGAAAAAATGGTAAGAGCTTAGAGAAGATGTAAATTCCATCTTTTTCGTGTCTATTGAGGAAGAACTGGTTATACGTAGACTATCCTGGATTTTTGGAAAAGCATTGCAGTTTTTAATGCTTGACTTCAACAGTAAATTTGCCTGAGAAGCTAGTGTACATAATTTCAGATTTTTACTGCTGAATAAAAGCCGTGAAGGCCAGTTTTGACCAACAGTTCTAATTAATTTGCGTTTCTTTAGTGTGCTGGTTCTGTATTGAAGAAGATCGCTACTTTGAAGGAAGTAGCACCTGCATGGGTTTTTTCTGTGTTGCTGCCACCAGGTTAGAAAATTGGAGGCTGTTGTCACTTAGCATGTTCTTACCCTGTTCCACATACCTCCATGTAGACTGTGACACAGAAGCAAACAGCAGTAATACGTCTTGCCAATAATAAAAGGTGCATTGTTCATATTATTCCGGTTTGAAAGCACCAGTTTCTGGGAGAAGCAACAATGATATTAGGATAATTTTGGTAGAACTTTGCATTCTAAAAGTTCATGGTAGTCTGATAGATTTCTAAGCAGAGGAATTGTTGCTGGATGTAAAAGGAAGTAGTTGCAGGACTTCTGTCTCCAGTCAACAGCTTCCCTGTACTGGATGAGGAAGCCTGTCATGAAATGGTAGTTCCAGTTGCTGGAAGTTTTTGCTTTAATGGTGTGGGACATGAACCTTGCTTGGTTTTCATTAAGACCTTTCATGTTTGTACTGTAATCCTTCTTTCTCCATGCATTTCTACTGCTTAAACATGGGACTTTCAAAATCAAACCCAAAGGCTGTGATTTGTCTTGGAGCTCCATATGAGCAAGTCTGTTTATAAAATTGAAGCAAGTAGTAGTCGTTTGTTTTCCACAGCCCACCCAGAGCTGATCTCACCCTGTTGAGACCTTGGACAGCCTGGCAGTCCATGTCCACAGCAAATGGGATACTTCTGGCCCTGTCCGTACAGAGCCCGGGTTTGGCTGCCGGGGGCTCCGCAGCTGGGGTGCAGTGGAAGCCATCTCCCTTGTGAGTGATGTTCAGCAAGACCCTGAAGTCACAGAGCTTAACAGTGTCTTTGGCTGGTAAACATTTCTTGTGGGTATTTCTGACTATACTTGCAGCATTTGCAGCAAAGTTGTTAACACTGGTACTGTTTGAATAAAGCCCTCTTTTGCAAGACACGTTCCTGTTGAGACTAGTATGGTCTTCAGAAGGTTCCACTGTACTCCTTTAGTTTTGTCTGAATGTTTCTGTAGTTGCTATGATTTGCACAGAGGTGTTCAGTTTGTGGTAGTTACCATATGGTTAGGATGAATATGTCTTTCCAGGGTTTCAAGGTAAGTTATATTCAGAATTTCATCCAAATGGATGGCTGAACTCATGCTTAGCATCAGGAGAGAAATGGCGCACAGAACTCCTTCAGATCTTGGCTAGAACAACCTCCCTAAACTGTTCAGTTTTTGTAGCTGTTTATTTTGGGCTGTGACTGATATTTTCAAAAGCCTCCTCTATAAGGAATTCTTTGTTACAACTTTCTCTGCCACCAGTGAGGAAGAAGGCGTATCTTGTTGCATCTGCTTGCCCCAGAAACTTGTAAACTTCAGATATGAAGTCGGATCAAGTAGCCTAATGATTAAGAAGCATCAAGATTTGTATAGGTGCTGGGTATTATCACTGTATTGGTTTTTAGTTCTTGTCTGCCTCCCCTGCCCTACCCTCATAAAACTTAATTGTCACTGAGCAGCAATGCAACTGCTATAACTGACACACACTTGAATATCGGTGAGGTTCCAACTTCCAGCTAGCTTCTGAGTGCTTCTCCCCAGGGCTACTCTCAATCCATTCTCAGCCCAGTCTGTACTTGTGTTTGGGATTGCCCCAACCCTCATGCAAGACTCTGCACTTGGCCTTTTTGAACCGCAGCAGGCCCACCTCTCAAGCCCGTGAAGCTCCCTCTGGATGGTATCCCTTACTCCAGTGTGGTGACCACACCACACATCTTGGTATTGCTGACAAACTTGCTGAGGGTGCACTTGACCCCACTGTCCATGTCACTGACAAAGATGTTAAATAGGACCAGCCCCAACACTGACCCTTGAGGGACATCACTTGTCACTGATCTCGACTAGGACGTTGAGCTGCTGACCGCAGCTGTTCGAGTGAGGCCATCCAGCCAATATTTTATCCACTGAGTGGTCCATCCACCAAATCCATGTCTGTCCAGTTTAGAGACAAGGATATTGTGCAGGACAGTGTCAAGTCCTTTTCACAAGTCCAGGTAGGCATTGTCTGTTGCCCTTCTCTTGTCCACCACTGCTGCAACCCCATCATAGGCCGGCAAATTTGTCAGGCATGATTTACCCTCAGCGAAGCCAGTGCTGACTGTCACCAATCACCACCCTATTTTCCATATGCCTTAGCATAGTTTAAAGAAGGATCTGTTCCCTGAGCTTGCCAGGCACTATGGCGAGATTGGCCAGGCTGTAGTTGCCTAGGGCTTCCTTGTTTCCATTTTTTTTAAATTGGGATTATATTCCCCCTTTTCCAGTCAGTGAGAACTTCACTAGACTGCTCTGACTTCTTAAATAGGATGGATTAGCTTATCCACTTCCTTGGCCAGTTGCCCCAGAACCCATGGATGTATCTTATCAGGTTCCATGGACTTGTGCAGCTTCAGGTTCCTTAGATGGTCTTGAACTTGATCTTCTTGTACAGAGGGAGTTTTGTCTTTCTCCCAGTTCCTGCTTTCACCTTCTGCAAATTGGGCTGTGTGGCTGGAGGACTTGCTGGTGAAGACCAAGGCAAAATAGTCACTGAGTCCCTCAGCCTTCTACACATCCTGGGCAACCAGGCCTCCCGTATCTTTCTTGAGAGGACCTACATTTTCTCCAGTCTTCCTTTTATCAATGATGTACCTAAAGGAGTTTTTATTTTGTACCCTTGATGTCCTTGGATAGATTTACCTCTGCTAGTTCTTCAGCTTTCCTAACCAGATCCCTGGCTGTTGAGATAATTTGTCTGTATTCTTCCCAGGCTGTCATTGCTTCTACCCTCTGTAAGCTGTTTGTGTTCGTTTGTCCAGGAGCTCCTTGTTCATCCATGCAGGCCTTCTGGTGTTCTTCACTATTGCCTGAACTTTGTAGGGATGCATTGCTCTTGAGCCTGGAGGAGACAATCTTTGAATACCATCCAGCTCTCTTGGGCCTCTCTTCCCTCCAGGGCTTTATCCCATGGCACTCTACTGCAGGGATCCTTGTAGAGACCAAAGTCTGCCCTCCTCATATCCAAGGTAGTGACCTTGCTGTGCACCCTCCTGGCTGCCCTAAGGATCTCGAACTCCAGATCAAGTGGATTTTATACCTCTTTAATCATCCTGTTAAATGTCTTGGTAGTAATAATAATAATAAAGTAGGTTCTGTTTTGTACTGCTGGTATCAGTTGTATTTGTACCGTTTTGAAGAGCTGCATCTTCTCTCAGGTCCTTAACATCGCGTGCTAGAAATCTGGAGGCCCAGCTGCTTTGTGGTGTAGATGTCTCCTGTAATTTGGGGCCTGTGTGAAGATCAGGTTCCAGATCTGTCCCCTCATCTGACCTTTTACAGTTTTATATGTCAGGTGGTTGTTTTTCTTGACTGACCTGTCATGGCGTCAAACTAGAACAACTTTAATGCAAATCTTACTATTAGAGGAAAGTGTCCTGACAGATGTTGTGGGGAGAAGTGTTGGTTTCTCCCTCTCCTCCTTACACCTTTCTTGGGGTTGAAGTGACTGTGAAGATGATGGCTTACAGTGGTTTAGTTTAGAAACTGGAAATAATGGGAGCTGATAAACTGTGTTTTGCTCTTGTGCCAATACAAAAGTGGTGCACGTGCTTATTTAGAAATATTGGAAATACAGTGCTAGCTACTGTATTTCCAAAATGCACTTGCTGAAAGATAGGTGATTGGTTTTTGGGTGGAGCATGCAGTCCACTTTTTACATGTTATGAGACTTGTTTATGCCCGGAAATAGTTCTTTTGGGGTAAATTATTCAGGAAACTGGGTCACCAGACAGCTAGGACCTATCCAAACACATTGTCATGTACTGATAAGAGACTTTACATATCCATTAATTGTGTAATGTGTACCAGAATGGTTCATGTTTCTTCCTTTGACCTTTCAAAACTTCAGTACCAGCTATAAAATACTGTGCTGCTATAACTTAGGGTGCTATAACTTAAATTACTTTAAGTGTGGATTAAACAGATGAAGATAAAATTTATTTTTCTCCTAATCTTAGCAATACTGGGTGGGTGGAGGTTCATTGTTGGTTTGGGTTTTTGGTGGGGGGTTTTTTGGGTTTGGTTTTTTTTTTTTTTTGGTTGGTTGGTTTTTTGGTTTAGTTTGGTTTTGTTTTGTTTTCTTAATTTTTTCTTTTCCCTATATTTTTTAACTGATTCTGGCACCTGATACAGAAAACCTGAGTCTGGATTTTGTCTGAGTTTAAAAGCTGGATGCCTGTGGCAGTTAGTCTATGTGGTCTAGCATTTGTGCAGATGTTGTGGTAGCTCTTTGACACAAACAATGTGGAGCAGAATAAGTTTTATTCCTAAGTGCGTTACCTCGGATTCTTTCTCTAGTGTGCGCTTCAAGATGACCTCATTTTAGTCTTTTATAAATGTGACTACTTGTGATATTTCCCTTGCTGTTGACCAGATGGTGATAGTAATGACTGAAAAATAAGCTCCCTTCCATGATGAATGGAATTTATCAGCTGCTGCTTTTTGGCAGGGGTGGGAGGGAATGTGTTGTACAAATATGCTGACTGGCGGTCTGCTTGTTCCATCTCTGTTAAAGCCGGGAGTTCTGTGGGACAAGAAGTTGATTGGATGTTTCTCTGGTATGAAAAGTGAATCTTTTTGTCCTTCTTGATTAGGTTTTAATGCTACAGGAATTCCACTTCAAAATATGTAAAACAAAGCTTGTATTAAGTGAAGAGTAAATGCTTGAGAATCTTTTCCCCTTCCCTTAGGCTTGGAAAAGAGCTGGAGTAAAGGCTTATTTTTACATTTGCTTTTAATAATTTTATTTTTGAAAAATGGAAAGTTTTGCAGATTTTGCCAAAATATTGTGTTCATTAATGTTATAAATATTTTAGAGAACAGAATTCAAGTGTTGTTTCTTAGAGGATCAAAAATTTGAAGTAGCATCTCAAAAGAAATTATATACTGTAACTGCTTTTTGTTTTAAGAACTAACAATACCCTCTAAATGGCTTTGTTTTGCATATTTAGGTAAAGATAAATATTTCAAAAGAATGAGTCTTTTTTTTCCATGGATATTAATATTTCTTGGATAATGTTAATTCAGTTAGCTCTACAGTATTTTAAAGGAGTTGGTAATACCCCTAGCAAATAACATTACAGGCCTATTGCATAGATATTACTCTTTGTTTTTCAGTTGAAGACTTTATAGTTTTAGTTAGCAAGGAGTAGTTTTTCAGTTTATCAGTCTTGAGATATGTAGTGAGTGACTTGACCATTTATATAGATATGCCACAGAGTTTTTCCTTGGTGTGTGGTGGTGTTTTTTTTGTTTTCCTGCCTCTGTCAAGAAGAAAGAAATGACAGACATTTGGGATTTTTTTATAAATGTTTTTTATAAAAGTAACACCCTCCTTCCAGAATGAGAATCAGGAGGGAACCCCACTTTTGTCCTTTGTTTCCTATGGTGCAACATTGCTAGATAAAGGTTGTTGCTACTTTACTGTAAATTCAACTGGAAGTTATGAATTTTGTTAATATTCTTAGCTAAACGTATGTGTAACTATGAAGGTTTTCATGTACTTCAAAGAGTAAAAGACTTTTGCGTAGCACCAGAAATTTATCCAGAGGCTTTGTGTCATTTGGGAAGGACCATTTCCAGTCTCAGTCTTCATCTGGCAGTAGTCCTGTTTATCTTCCTGGTGTCTCTGTCCTGTGAAGAGTTACTGCAGCTGTGGTTGCTTCTCTGCATCTCTGCAGCTTGGAGGGTCTGAAGCTGGAGAGAAGAGGTACCTTGTCCTGTCTTCCAGGATTCAGGGTTTGTGGGGACAGGGTTCCTCACTGCTCATCAAAAACTAATGCTAAGTAGTTTCTTACTAAGAGAAAATGAGCAATAGACCAAATAATGTCATCTGCATTTCTAAAGAGGATGACGTTTCATTAAAAGAAAGTAAATTAATTGGAGTTTTTTCAAAAAGAGAGGAGACCAGAATTAAGACCTTAAATATTTTTTAAATGGCCATGAGGTGTCAGTGTACATCCAAGAAGAAACTTGGGAGCTCAGTGCTTCCTTCTGAAAACATAGTTGGGTGTCTTTATCTTCTAGGGCCTGAAATAATCTCTGGGGAGAAGGTTACAACAGCTGAGTCAAGGCTACAAAAATTTGTATCTGCCTGACTTAAAGGTTACATTTTCATAGTTACGTGGTGTTTTTTAAACAAGATGTGTAAGTTTATTGATGTATTTCTAGACTCTGGTTTGGTTTGCAAACCAGTTCATGAGTTCAGTGGTGTTCTCTCTTCATTGCCCTACGTTATGAGCATGCCGGTGGCATGAGGGGTTTTCTGGGGAAGACACTCCACAGCTTGGTGTGTAAGATAGAAGCAAATAGGACTATTCCTAACCATGTTATTGATTTCTTGTTACTAAATGTGGAAGTGTTCCTAACATGTTTATATTTTATAGAAACCTGTTATTTGTTTTTCATAATGCTTTTGTAAGATAAAATTGCCTTCCCAAGAAGTGGTAGAAGACAATTGTATACCAGATGTCCTGTGGCCTCATTTTTGCCACGAAATTTGACCAAATACTTTCCCTTTTTATACCCACTTACTTGCTGAGTGGGATTTGGTTATTTGAAGATTCTAAAATACCTAATCCTAAAGGAGCTTTAGAGGCAAGGGTGTATAGAAGATAATTTTTGTAGTATTTTGAAGAAGTAATATGCAGCTATATGTATTGTGTATTACGTATTGTGTTTTGATACCATCTTTCTGATTCTGTATGATAATATTCCTTTATAGTGCAATTTGTTGGCTCTTAGGAATGCCAAAATTTACTTCGCAAATTCTCCTCTAGGTGTCATCTTAATTGAATAAATCACTGATTCAAATCAATGTTAGGAAGATTTTTGGAAGAAATGAAGCCCAAAATAATCCTGATTAAAAAAAAAACAACCCAAACTCATGTTTTAAATCATGTATGGGCAATTGTGTAAAAGTTGTAGCTATCTTGTTGTGCTTGTATTTAATACATAAATTGCTTTGTGTGGATTCTGGATACATAGTTGATTCTGTCTGCTTTTTTGGAAGTCTGGCCCCTAATATTCTCTAGTATTTTCTTTATAAAGCCATATGCTTTATAAATACTGTTAGTGCTGTGGGGACAGTTGATTAACACAATCTGTGAAATCTCTATGTTGCAAAATGTTGTTTTTTTTTAAAGGAAATTTACTAGAAGCAATTTACATATTGAATCATGGGAGGAGAAACTTGAATTCTTTGCATAACTATGGTTTTGTGTAATTGGAAAGAATTTAAGGAGTGAAGCACTTGGTTGTAATAGTCTCCAAGTCTGGAAAAGTTTAGGTGTCATGAAAACCGTTTTGAGATATTGTAAGGAAAATACAAGGAATGGAGTAGTTCTGATTCATGGTTGATGAAGGGAGCTCGGTTGATGGGTGTGGGTGTGCAAAGCCGTCGCATCCCTGTCTGGTGCAGGGGGCACTGAACGCTCCCTCTGCTCTGTGCCAGCTGCAGGCCCGTGGGGAGCTGCCTCACGCAATTCACCAGCAAAAAACAAATAAATGGGGGCAGCTGGGTCACACAAGTTGCCTGTGCTGGCTCAGGAAAGGGATGTGAATGGACACAGATCATGTGGGGAAGGGAGGAGTGAAGACTCTGTCTGGTGACCAGCAGTTAAAATCAGACTCATACACTTCTTCAAATGTCTCTTAAAAGGAAAAAGCAACCCGCAGACAACAAACAAACAGATTTCTAGGCTGGTAAAAATTGATTAGCATTCTGAAGTAATACTCTGTTACATTTTATGAAATTTCATTTGCTAATAGACTTTTTAAGCAAAGTGCTTTTTAATCTTCTAAATACAGAATTGAAAAATTGATAGGAAAAGTAACTAAGGACTGAAGGTTATGCACAGGCTCTTATCCTGCAGTGCTGTGTAGGAGCCCTCCTGGGAAACTCTTCCCTGACGGGCATTGCGGGGAGGGCTCCTTGGAAGGTCTGAAGCAGGCAGGGAAGATTCTTGTCTGCAGCTGTGTTTCTCCTTGCTCAGTTTGGGAAAAGCCGCATCTATTTTGGCAGCTGCAGAAGTTTTAGATGAGCTCTCTCGTCCTGTAGTAGTGCCTGTGTGTGTGTGAATACGTGGATTTTATCCAGCTGTGTTTTTTAGAGGGCTTTCAGTTGCCAGACAGGAGCTTTTTCTTCGACATGAGGGAGAAGTAGGGGGTTCCTGAAAATTTCTAGGAAGTTTAGCTTTCCCCAAGCAGCAAATCCTGATGCTTGAGGCAGCTATTGACACACACTGTCTTAAAGAGAATCAAAATAATTTGTGTACAGTGACACTGACTGTTTGCATACTGAAGAGAGAAAAAAACAATGTATCCATAGCAACTGGGATTCATTTTGCTCACTTATATATAGTATTTTGAGTTCCTGGTGTGTATGGAAACCAAAATTTCACATGTGAGCAAGCCAGCTGAACTGTGGCTTCTGTGGTCACAGTCTATTCATATCTACCCAAAACTGAATGAAAAGTACTGCACTAGTAGGAATGTTATATGCATTTTTTAGTATTATAATAGTTAAATCTTCATTTAAAAGTTTATTTCAACTCTTACAATTCTTCTGCAAGAGAGAACTGACTACTTTTTCTTATATTGCTCCAATTTTAAATATTCTAAAGAAAATTAATGTATTCAGGACCTTTCCCTCCCGAACCCCATTCTGGGAAAAAAGCCCTCACCAGTTAAGTGTGCCCCCCTTTTTGCCTCCTCTTTCCCTGCAACAACACGCATCCCTGGGTGGAACAGGGAGGGGGACACTGAGTTGTAGGCAGATTGTACCATCACATGACTAATGAGTAGGAAAATCTGAGCAGAAACTTTCAGAGGCCACAGTTTTTTTGTTTTCTTTTGGAGCTGTGGAATATTTCAGCCTCTTCCTCCCCTCGCTACTACAGACTCCCTCAACTTTCTACTAGGAGAGCTTCAGTAATGACAAATGTATAGAATAGATGTTTTTAAGGAGTAGATTTTGGAGTCCTTTTCTTCTTGACAAAATCAGAGCTCTGTTTTGAATAGCAGAAATTGTGTGATCCTTTTAGAAAATATATGCTGCTATCTCTCTGTCATTTCTAAATAGTTTCCTCTAGATAATGCATTTTAGTTCTTTTACTTATCAGTCTGAGTGAATAGCAGACATACATTTGAAGCTGAGTAAACTTTCCTTCCCTAAGATGGTCAGATTTGGAAGTGTTCTCTTCCTGATGCCCTTCTGGTAGAGGTAAAGCAGCCTGTGTTGTGTAGTTGCTCCTGCTTAGGCTTTATCTTTGCTCCTCAGTCCAACCTGTGTTATTTCCCCTTATGGCCATTTAACCACTGGGAGCCAGTGAGTGCCATATAATGCTTCTTTGGATGCATTGCTCTGCTCTGCTTCTTGGTTTCTCACAGTGTTCATTACTTCTCACTCTTAATTGGGTATATCTTCTTGCTCCTCTGACGGGATTAACATTTTGTTAGTATTCGCTACTGAAATTACACAACTGTGAGTTCAAGCAAAACATGGACTAAGGTGAAACCCTGCTAATGCTGCTGAAGTGAGACAGGTAATGGACTGTTTGCTGTAGCAGCATTTCCAAGCTGATTTTTGCAAGTACAGCTGAAATCAAATTCAAATAAGCGTAATTAGCAGTTGGAAGTTGGTGAGCTTTCTGACCCTGGCTAGCAGAGATAGATCCACTGAGCTTCTTGGGTTTTGTGCTTTGAGAGGGAGGGTGCAAAAAAAAATCCCAACTCTTTCCTTTTTACTAATTCTCTGAGAGTTGAATGGTTCTGTAGAAAGAGGGTGTCAGTCTTGTTTCTTTTTTTGAATAGACAACTGCTGTTTGTTACTTGAGAAAAAGCAACTGGTTCTGGAAATGTTCTAAACTGATGTGAGTCATCGGTGAAGGATTTAAATAGTTGAATATGATGTTTGTTTCCTCCCTTCCATGGCTCAAAATGGTATGACTAATTTTTTTTAGTGTTTCCCAGATAATAGTCTGAGCGGAAGTGGTATGTGTTTCTGACTCAAGTTCCTAAATGTTGGTGGAGCACTCCCAACCACTGCTGGCTTTGGTCATGTGGGAATTCCATAGGAACTTCAGACAAATGTATGAAAGCAAACATTTTGTAACGATGGCAACTTACCCACGAGGATTGATGTGGCTGGTGACATAAAACTTTAGAAGTCCTCTTCTGACTGCCATAACTGACTTGACTTTTCTGCCTAAAATGTGTTAAGTGGTATAGGATAAAAATTCAGTCATGAGAATCACTTTCCAAGTGCGTAGAATGTCTTACAGAACACTAGAATTTGTGTTACATTTTTATATGGCTGCCTGCTACTGTTCTTATGTGCTAAAATGGAGGTGTTTTTATATGAACCCACATCTCCTCTGTAGTTTCGTATGCTCTTAGCCAAATTCAGGTTTCCTTGTTCTTTCTGCATAACTTGGAGCATCAAAAACGATGCATACTCCAGTGTTAACTGAAATGGTGATGAAAAAAAATTAGTTAGCTAATGAATTTCACAGGGGAAAGAGAAGGGGCAAAGGAAAAGAATGGGTACAGTTGTGTTAAAGAATGGTGTTGGGAGGATAACCTTGATGTGACCTGGAGAGCACTAACTGATTTGTCTGTCATCCCAAGCTCATCAAACATGCTGCAATGACAGCTCTTATATGTCATCAGTATAGTGGAGATTGGGATCGAATCAGAGTGGTCACTCACCGTAGGCTGCAGAGCAACTCTCATTTCTAGAAATCTACCTCACTACCATTGTCTTCTTCAGAAGCTCAGCAGCATGGCAGCCCAGGAGAGGATTAATGAGGAAATGATAAACTTTGTGCCAGATTTCTTGGCTCCAGTGAGAACCTCCTCATTTTCAGTCTCAACACCAGCACTGTCCAGTGCTGAATCTGGGTGTTTTGCATTGTGCTGCCTTCCCTTTAAAGGAGTTTCCAGACTTCCAGAAGGAACCAAGGGCAGAAAAAGAGCGAAGTAAGGATAAAGGCTATTGCTTTATAGCCCAGCCAGCTAAATGAGCCTCTGTGGAGAAGCTGACTGGCCCTACAGAACAAATGTAGTGTGTTCCTAATCATCTGCTGGAGAAACAGCAGTTTGTTAAAAAACAAACCAGGAAAGCATACAAATCCAGGGAAGCTGGGACTTGTTCTTTTCCCATGTAGCAATGAAAGATCACACTCAGGTTTCTTTGAGTAAGCAGCTGCCAGGCAAGAATTGCTTCTTTTCCTTGGGATACGAATGTAGAGAATTGGTTTTAGTGCATCAGAGACATAAGAAGCCTGCTATGCCATGTATTAGAAAATCCCAAGGTTTCTGGTATTCAAGGATGTAGTCTCTGAGAGGCTTGAGGTGCTCTTGTGTGTTGTAGTGTCTGTCCTTGAATCCCAGACCATGCACTGCTCACAAACCCCTTAATTCCTACTGAAGAGGGAAGAGCAAACCTACTCTATGGTGAAAAATAAGACATGGTTATGTTGACCTTCTGTGATGTGGGCTAGTTTTTTTGTAATTAATGATGAGTTTGATTCTTTTTTTTCTCTGCGGGAACAGTATTGCAGGAAGAAATTTTCAAAGAGGAAATATGTAAAATCAGCACTTCCTCTGTTCATCTTCAGAGCATGACTATAGATCAGTAGAAAAGTAGATCAAAGGAGATATACTAATTCTTCTCAGTGTATGCGTGCACCCACAGGCCCAAAGGGAATTCTCTTAGTTGTTTTACCAGCTGCCCTAATATAATTTAGTAAATCATATTTTAGTTAATTTATGGGAGTGTGTATACTATTGGTATAAACACTTTCAAAGCAAGGTGATAGATGATATAAAACTATGATTAGGAATTCTGCAGTCGTTCATTTGCTTCAGCCAAGCTACCTGTTTCTTCTCCTTGGGAAAACGTAGTAGCATTGTTTCCTGAAGCATCAGGCTGTCAGTGCCAGCTGTGACAGTGGGTTGGTCTTCCAGTGTGTCTGGGTTGTTATTTTTGCTGTGCTCTTGGCGTTCCTATCCAGCCTCACCTCCCAGCAACTGGCTGGGTGTGCTGGGAGAGGATGGTTGACACGTGAAAGAGCAAACAGGGACTGCTGGGACTGAGCCTTTGATTTTTGCTTTGTTTGCATCAACTCTGCTTTTCGAGCTGGTGTGCACAGCTGAAATTGCTGCCCTCAGTAATTATTCCTGGAAGGACACTGTGGTTATTATTGTAATTGATGCCATTTTCAGTGCCAGAATCCAAAATTGGCTGTGGACATGATCTGAGCTGGAAGGAGCTAAGGAGGCCAGAAGAATTGCTCCTATCAGTGTCTTTACTGCCTTTGCTCTGCCAACAGGTGGAAATACTTTTAACAACCTTGTGGGCCTTGCTTTGGCATTATGAAAGCGGTTTTAAAAGCTGTCATGCTTGCAAAAACCTTAAGTGTACAGCTAATAATTTTGTGTTTGTGTGGGTTTAACAAATGCTGAAGTGTTTTGCCTGCTTCTCTCCTCCTTGACTAAACTGATATTTTAAGATAATATCTTCTCCATTTTCTAACAGAAGTCATCTTCTCTCACTTACCTTCTCCTAAAAAGAAAAATTGCTTAAAAAGCAACCTGTCTTCTGTCCAAAATCCATGCCACAGTACATAAAGTAGTTTGTCAACATCTTTGCTTGTCTTCATGGTTGTGAACTTACCTTATCTATTCATAATAATGTATGTGGATAGGCACATCTTTTTGTGGTCTCTCTTCCCTGAAACAGGAGTTGTTTTTAGTCAATTTTACAAGACTGACAATACCACTGTCAGACTTGTATGGTTGTTATGTAGAAAAGCTGTTGGGTGTAATAGCTGCTTTCTGTTTCTCAAAAGATAGGGAGGTGGCTGCTGTTGGATGCAGCTGATAAATTTGAGCACACACACCTTGTACAAAGTACCTTGAGACTGTGAAGTCAGACAGACTGGAGGACTTCTTTTATGTGCTATTTGTTAATGTAAGAATGAATTGTTGATTTTGATTACAGGGTTGTACACTGAAAGTGCACAAAATACCTCCTCCTGCCAGTGAATTTAAATCTGGCCTGAAAGGGAAGTGTGCTGGGTGATATCCTAGCCAGAACACAGTGTTGGAAGATGCAGTACCCTCATATTTTCACTTTCTTTTACAAGAAATAGGACTTGCACTTGCTTCTCTGACTTTTGGTCTGTACACAGTTTGATTGCTAGACTCCCTATTTTAGACATCAGAGATAATTTTTTTAAAATATTTCTTTATCTTGTACTGTGGTCCTTCAGCCAAGAGTTTGTCTGCAGTTGTGTTGTTCAGACGTACAAAAGAGAAGTCTTAAACAGAAAATTGCTTAGTAGACTTCTCACATTTGCAAGGGGCTTTACTACTCTTTGATCAGATTCTATTTCTGAAATATTTTTTAAATGTTACAGTGTGTTTAAGTATACAACTGAAGTTTATGTCTGAATCACAGACATTTTTTATTACTACTTTTTCTTATATTGCTCCAATTGAGAAAAGTTAAAATGAATGCTGGATTATTTTTCTTCTTTGTGTTTCAGTTTCTGCTGAAATGGCTGTTCAGATACTAGATTTTATTAATTGCAAAGTCTTCAAAGATCATATGTGACTATGTGAAACAGTTCTCTAAATTAACAGAGGCTGTATAATTGCATGAGAAAAAGTAGGAATTGCTTATGTATCCCAAGGTGCAGGCAGAGCTATTTTCCTTGTCCTTAGAAGCAGAATTGTGGAGTCCAGGAGTTAAAACTATTTTGCAGATGCAGATGCTCTGGAATAAACAGAACAAAACTGGGAAGAAAGGTAGTAATTTCTTGCTTTAGACCGTTCTCTTTCCTGACTCCACCTCATTCCCACAGGAGTGGGGAGGAAACAGCAGAGGAGTTCAGATGAGTCATTGATGAGAAGTAATCTGGAAGTATTGTAGCTTATATTCCTGGTGATGCTGAACACTCCTCTCTGTCTGTATGGGATAAAATCAGCCTGTACTGGGGCATGCCTGTTTACTTAGAGCTGTAGCTATTCTAAGCAATCTTTGTCTTCTGAAGAAATACAAAGATTAGGTATTTGCCTTGCAGAATTGATATATGACTTACTTGGTTCTAATTTTTTTTCATTTTTACTGGAACCTGACAGAACAGTCTTCTTCCTTTCCTAGATCCTTTTAATCATACAAAATATTACATGAAACCAGTTGGATTAACCTCAGCCCAGAAGGAGCTTGGTAAATGCTGATTGGCAAGAGAGAAATCTTTATTTGTGTAGATTCTTTGATATTGAGTGTCCTTCGGTGAGGTTTTCAGTGTCGTCAGCAGTGCTGCTACAGTCTTCTGTGCACTTGTTCCTAGAGAAGAGGGCAGATCTCTAGAAAAGGTTGCTATTTTTAGCTGATTTAGAGTTCATGTTTTTTCTGTCTGGTGTAGATGGCTGACATCTGTGTTTTAACGTGCAGGTTGCATTCTTGTAATATATTCTCTTTATATGCACCCATGAAAGACTCTTGGAACTTGATTTACTTAAAGATGAATGTAGTTTGAAAATTACAACATTTTTGCTTACAGCTATCATGTCAACACAAAAGCTTTTATTTTTGCAAAAATGCACATCATTGTACTCCTTAAAATCTGAGAGTTAAGTGTGGAGATCTTCCTTTGCTAACAGATCATGCGGAGGCTATCAGATCACCACTCAAACCCCTGTAGACATGGGCCGTTTTGAGTCTTCTTTCCTACTGCTCGTTTCATAAGCTGTCTTATTAGAAATATGTGACATTTGGAGAAGATGGATGGTGATGACCTGCTGTCTTCAGTTATTTTAAGTTTTATAATACAAACTGTTTGAAATGCAATGTTCTTTATACCTTTGCGAAGTTCTGTTGTGATTCCTAAATTAGTTGGAGGAACAGAAGCTTAAATTAATCCTCTTGAATTTACTCTGCTTTCATTCTCTGTTACTATTAACTCTTCTACACTGAAAGTTGTTAGTCTGGATAAGCTGCCGAAAATTTGAAACCTTAGTTTGGTTTCTCGCGGTAGAATTGTGGACAGCTTTTGGTTTCTAGAACACCTGTTAGGTAACATTAGAAGCTGCATTTTGCATGCCAGAAGATAGTTGGGATGGTTTTTTGAAGTTGAAAGAAGAGGTGATTAGAGATGGTGTTTGCATTGAGGTGAAGGCACAGCTTTTGGTTGAAGGGGATGAGAGGGGGAAATGCTAGTTCATTATGAGCAAAAATGAAATATCTGGAGCTGGGTTTTCCTTTGGTTATGCAGCAACTGTGCACACACAGTCCTATCATGAATAGCGTGTTTTTGCTTACTTACATGGTTTAGATTGCTATTGAAATCAATATAATATTGACTCAGTTGTGTTGGTTCTCTTTCTAATGCAAACTGTGATGTATGGCTTTTAACTCTCTGTAGTAATGTCACAGTTCAAAAATGTACAATGTTAGGCAAGATGTGTTAACTTGCTTTTGGAAATGGTGTATATTAATTGTATTATATTTATATCTAAGATCTCTAGAGTAATTATCAGAAGAAATGAAAATGTTCTGAATTTTCACAATTAACTGAGTGTGAAGACGTACTTTTTTAAGATAACTATTGAATTTCTAGCTGACTTTGGAGCATTAATTGCAAAGGTAAAAAATGGACCACATTCAGATAATTTGAACTAAATTCGACGTTTTCTTTATCTAGCAATGTGTCCAGTTGGTAATTCCAAAGAAAGCATATGGAACCCTTGGCATTTGCTTACTGTATAAATGTACTGACTTGAAAAGTGTTCATTTACACCGAACATATGGGCTTAGCTGGAAAACCATTATCTAGCAAGTGTGTGTGCATCATATGAAACTCGAGTATGCATTTTGTCAGTATTCTGCTGTTACACATAAAATCTGATTTTAATTTTTTTAATGTATGCTTAGTTATGCAAATAAACTACAGTGTCTGTTCCTTAGGGCATTTTTCATAAACAGAAAGCAAGCTTTCTTCTATGTTGTGGTTGTGTTCCATTGCAGATAGTAGGGTGTTGCAGTAGCTGAGCTTTGAGGATGTCCATGGTTTTATTAAAACTAGCTCTGCTGTGGCCAAGAGAACATGAGTTGTAATATGTATTCTTGTGAATTTGTGTTGCTGCTTTTTAATAAATGGCTGAAATGCTAGAACAAAGCAGTGTAGTGTACTAATCACTGCTTTTTTGTAATTAAGACCAAAAGTATGAGATTTCAAAACAACTAGACTCTATGTGATGAACAGAATATATTTATAAAGGTATTTGTTAATCTTGAGAAATTTTAATCTGAAATTTCATGGTGAATCAGAAACTGGTGCTATATTCTGCCAGGCTAGGACTTCTGAGGTCAGGGAGCCCTTGACCAAGATACTCTTGCATTTAGAAAACTTTCACCTGTATGAAGTGTCGGGGGAAAAGGAGGTGTTTAAGCAATTTATTATGTTGCAATGAAGCTACTGTAGACATTTCTGCAAAAGAGTTCATGTGAGCTCTTCCTGCTTGTGGCCCCCAAAGGTGGGAATTCAATATGTCTATTTATATCCAAACCATTTATACACCATTTAAACCTGCCTTTCTCTCTGCCTGGATTCCTGTGTGAAACCTGAGTGCAAGTGCTTTATTGAAGAGCTATAAACTTGCTCACCATTGACAAATTCTGCTCTTAGCAGCCACTGAAGGACATCAGAATTGCCTTCGTGCTGCACAGCAGGAGCAAAAACCCTCCCTCTGTTCCTGTAACACTGAAGCTTATCCAGCAACTTTTGACAGAAGCCATTTACATAATACACCCACGAGCCAGCACCATTTAGGCAGATTCAAGCTGAAGTATTTATTCAGCAAGTTGTAGGGCTTCATATTATACTTCATTATTATGGTATATTTTAATATTATATTTAATTTCTACTTGATGTAATTTCTTTCAAGCTGAGGTTATGTTTGTCTGTACTAATTGCGAAAAACCCCTTAGATTTGGTCATTAATAGCTGGCTTTTAATAATCAGCCTATTGCTTTAAGATTTTACTTTTCACTTAATTTTCAGAGGCTTTAAGTGGGACATTCGTTGTCCTCAATGAGTTAAGTGAGGACTGTTTTGCTGCTCTGACCAGTGCCATATGAAAGCAGTTAAAGTGCTGGAATTGTGTACTGCCTGAAGTGTAGTTAGTCAGCAGAGCCAGTACACCACATTTCTTTGCGGCTTTTCGTGGAAAATATTGAACAGTCGCTCTTTCTTCAGTTATAGAATTTTTACGTTTTGAGCTGCGTTAGTCACCGAGCTGGCGCAGACTGCAAAGACTGCCCCCGAGAAAGGAAAAAGGCGGGTTTTTTTTGGTGCCAGGGGAAGTTACCCTGGGAGCGGTGGCTGGGTTCTCTGGTAAGTGTGACATGTGAGCATTACTCGGCATTTCACCCTGCCAGGCTGCAGTCGCTGCTCGCCAGGCTGCTGCTCGGGGGCAGCGCTGCCGTGGCACTGGTTTGTGCGCCGCTCCCGCCGACTCGGACAGCCAAGCTGCTTTTGGAGCTCTACAAGGCTCTCTGCTGCTTGTATAATTAATTTGTCAAGGAAAGAACCTGATAAGCAGAAGCGCTAACTGAAGAGGAGAATCAGGTTGGCACAGTGACAGATGTTCGGATAAAGAAGTTGGCTCAGAGAAGATGTACAGAGTCTGATTTTTTTCCCTTCTTTTTTCATCCCCCTCAATCTGAATGAAGACTATCATGGGAACTGCATTCACATGGTGATCTAAAGAAACACTTGAGTGATGAACTGCTTTTGCAGAAGTCGTCTAAGGCGGTAATTTGAGCTTTTGTGTGCAGTAGCTAGCTTGTTTTGCTGAAGCATTCCTCCTCAACAGTATTTCTGTCTTACGCATTCCCTGATGGAGACGCCACAGCTACTGCCTGGCGAAGGAAAAACGAACGCTCCGCATTGCTCGTGTCCCTGACGGAGTAACACCGGCTGCTTGCTGTCGTTCGGAGAGGCTGGATTCTGCCCGCAATATTATTCAAGGAGTTCATTGTCCCTGTGGTCTGACTCATCGCATGTAAATGTGCTGCAGCCGTGCTGCACGTTGCAGCTATTTTCTTGCATGGGAAAGAATTATTTTCCTCTGAGCAGGTCCTGAATAACTGCTGGAACCGAGATGTGTTTTTCTGTCTGGACTGTGTTTGACATTGAGAAAGGAAGCTGTAGAATGGCAGGATGATCGGGAGGCGCGTTTATTTTCAGTCACCAGAAAGCCTGTGAGGGTTGATTTAAACTGACCTTGCAGGAGTGGGAATAGCTGCGGCCGTCTCTCCTGGGGCAATTGTTTCTTGTTCCATCCTCTGCAGGACCGAGTCGTGTCTTCTGCAACAATGATTTCACTGTGGGGGTAGAAGGACGCTGTGGAAGTTGTGACATTAACAAATTTGCTCGTGAAAGGACAGCTGTGTGCGACAGTGAGTGCTGTTCGAATGGAATTGAATCTTGGGATATTTTTATCAACTGTTCCACAGTTTTGTTATTGTGGTTTTGATGCTTAGGGACTTTTTATTTTATAAAGAATAACTTTTTTTCACCAGTGTCTTGAACATCTCGGGGTGTTTAAGTTTGAAAAATGAAGTGTGAAGGGGGATTGGGTTGTCCCTTTCTAAATGCCACCACACCAGCAGCAGCACTCACAAGTTTGTGAGGGCATGTGAAACAGGTGAAAGTATTTCCTCTATGGTCCCTATTGCAATACCTGCAGTCTGCTTCCAAAAATACCATTGCTGGCATTTTTTTGTTTGCTTTTGCTTCCTCAAACGGATCGAATGAGTCGAGTCTGTATTGTTGTTTTGGAGGAGGAGGAAGATGATTCTCCCACATTTATTTCCAATTTACCTCAGGAAAATGTATCTGTACGTCCATCACCCTCTGGAAATGTGCTGGTAAGGCATGTTGTTTGTTGGCGTATTTCCTGCTTATAATGCTGTCTCAAACACCAGTAGCTACATTCCTAAAATTAGAATGAATAAGTACAATGTTGAATACAAGACAAGGTGATAAAATTTGTGTGTAATAAAGATGGAAAAAGCTGAAACTTAGGGGTAGAATTTATGCTTGCAAGAGTCCATTCTTTTTCATGTAACCTTATTTATGGTGCAGCAAGAACAGGTCTTGATTCTTGTATAATAGCAGTGGGGTTTTGGAAGGCTCAGGGAACTGTATTTGAAGCAAATGGGTTTTCCCTGCTCCACACTCTTCAATGGTATATTTGTGCAGTACCACTTTAGAAGCTGATGTGATCATTGTATTATAATAATATGCTGTGTTTATTTTGAGAACTGATAGAGTATATAGTTATATCAAACAAGAGCAATTCTAAGCTAAAAAAAAACCTAAGTCACAATCCTGGTATAACTGTTAGATTCAAGTTAGCACTTTCTGGAAATGATCAACACTGGGGACTGTGCTTTTGTTGCTTTAAATTATATTATTTTGTCAAGTGACTGACTTAAATCTTGCTAGCATACTTCAGCAGCTTTTCTTACTTACCAAGAAATCCTGCTATATTTAGTAATAGATGTATGTGAGTGTGCATTTGTTACCATACTTATCTGATGCACTTTGCTTTCCCACTCTGTCTAAACAGGTGAAAGACTTCCAGTAACTTGAGTCACTTGCTAATGTAAAAGGGGATTGTTTGCTTACACTGTATAGAATTTGCAGCATGTAATGACAGCCCTAATTTTATTATAAGGCGTTCTCCTTTCAGCTGTTATAAGCTTGTCTTCTCAGCTCCTTTATTTTTTTCTTTCATATATATATTTCATTGACCTAAAGTATGTTTGTGTGTTTGAGGTTTTTAAAACTTGGAATTTCTTTGATTCTAAATACTGGTTCTGGTTTCTTTGTTTCACTGCCTGGAATGGGGTTTTCTGTCATTACCTTGTGTTTCTTTTATGTATCAAGAAACTGTATGTGTTATGTGTATCACTAAAATGTAAAATGGGGTTTTATTTTAAGACGTGTTTTTCCTTCATTTCAGCCACCATTGGTTCAAGCTATATTTAATGGAGATCCTGATGAAGTTCGAGCACTAATATTTAAGAAAGAAGATGTTAATTTTCAGGTAAAATCAAGCATCATTAGCTTTGAATATATTTTAATTTAGTTTGTTACATCTTTCTGCTGTACTAATCTCTTTAAAACTTCGCTAATTCTTGAGCTGTACATTTTATATACTAGGCTAAGTAAAGGCTATACATACACTTAATACTGGGAATTGGGTGTATAGCTTTGCCAGTTTGTGTGAATAGTAAAGATCTAATTTTATATTCCTTGCAAATGTTAGTTCTGCAGTGCTTGGGTAACTGCAAAGTTTGTTTATACAGTTGCATCAGACTAATTTACAGAAAGCTAGACTGGTTGAGTGTGATGTTACGTAGGCTTGAATTCTTTTTAAATTGAATATAGCGTGTAGTATACATTACACAATCATAAGAACATAGTCTGGGGTTTCAGTAGGTACATTTAATAGTGGATTTTAAAAGGGGAAGCCTAATTATAATGTTAATAAGAATGAGAAACTGGGCTTATATTTTTGCAGTGTTGCAAACCCAGGCACAGCAGACATAAAAATTATACTGAAATGATACAAAGTTTGTTCCATTGGATGAAATTCAAGATTTGAACAGCATGCAGTTACTGTATTTCTATTAACATTCTAATATGCGTGTTTGACTCTATGAAAAATAATACAGCATAAACTCTTTACAGGGATTACAAATTGCTTTGATTATTACAGCAGATTGACACAAACCATTTAGGGCTTATGCTGCAGGAAGGCTTATAGCTGTTTCTCCTCCAAATGCATCAGAACAAGAGTGATGCTAAAAGGCAAAGGCTAAGATCTGGTTACTACCTAGGGGCCCATTTAAGACCATGATAATTGTTTACGCTTCCTTCTGGGGAGATGTAAACCAAAAGCAAATATTTAGTTTGGTGTGTCTCTTTTGACATTTAAAAGCATTCTGCAGAATTTACAGCTGGGAAAGGCCAGCTGAAAAGTCCCAGTATAAGGCGCCCTCCTATTGTCTTGAAGAGCTTGAGAAGGACCCTATGTAAACAAACTTTCTGTCAAATCTGAAGCTTTGTTTCATAGGATTGGACTTCCTTTCTTCTTTCAGGAGTTTCGTATGTCCTTAAGCAAGATTGTAGGATGAATCCTACCAAAAGACTTAATATTCTGTTTAGTTATGACAGCATTAGCTCTGTATCCTTCCCGTTTCTGCATCTATATGCTCTGGTCACATTGCCACTTTTATTTTTAGAGCATGATTAGTTTGTATTGTTACTTTGTATTCATTCATGTGTTAAAGTCAGGTTTAGCATTCGTAGCCTTAGAGCTTGTAAACAAAGTTAGGTTCACTATCTTTCTGTTCCTTTTTATTATCTATTCCCAAAGCCTCTGCTGTATTTCATATGTGTGGGAGTGGGTTGGTGTTGGGTTTTGTTCTTTCTCAAGTTTTGTCAGTTACAAATAAATAGGAAGTTAGCAGATGTGCTTAAATAGGAAAGCTCGTAATTTTTTGCTCTCTTTGAAGAGAATTGCTTCAATTGCCAGGTATTTATATTGTAGGTAGAATAGTCAAAATATGGAGGTTTTTACATCTCATGCCTTTTTTTTTTTTTCCCTCCTTTCTGTGGATACATCTCCCTTTAACAGAATATGTATGCATCTTAGCCTAGGAGCACCCAAGGTGTGGTTAGAGTCCATGCAGGACAAATATGCCATTTTTTCACAACCACCTTCTTCAGCATAGGGAGATGCTTATCACACGTGATCACTGTTTGTTATCATGGCAATCCTAGTCCTACTACAGTAGTTAATATTAGATTTACATTTCTCTCTTAAATGCTGTTTGTTGGGACTGAATGAGTGTATAAATTCTCCCACTGTCTAGTAGAAATGAAGTTGACTGCCTAGTGCATTTTTCTGTGTGCCTGTCTGCATGCGTTTTGTTCTTTTCCTTGGGTTTTTTGTTGAAGACATCCTTGGCTAAAGGTAATATATGTCTACATAACTCTAGGTCCAGAGTTGCTCCCTGAGTTATGTGTTACAAATTGGTGTGGACAGAAGAAGGGGAAAAGTGAAGAAAGTGAAGTAGTTATTTTCATTCCTAAAGAAGAGAAGGATCAGGATAAACTGTTTTGACCATTGTGGATTGTATTAGACCAGTGTATACACTGGATTTTTTTCCACTTTGCTATCCAAGTGTTTCAGTAATTTGAATTCCAGAGTCATTCCCTCCAATGCCTCTGCAGAGTCATTTCCCCCTCTCAAGAGCAACTAATTATTTTGTAGTTTGTATTCTAATAGCTGAGATTCCTTCCATCCTCCCTTCTCCTGTGCATGGGCTGGACTCTGTAACTGGAGACCCAGCAGTGTTCTGGGAATTAAATTTGCCTGTTAGTGAACTGAAGATAGAGCTGTTGTACATCTTTGTCATGACAGTGACATTCATCTAGGAAAGTTTTTTATGATGAAATGTGGGTATTTTTCCCTTCTGTTTCATCCAGCTTCATTTACCTTTTTACTTTTACAATGTGTTATCTTTAACATTAATCACGATTGGTTTAATACTCTATAAAGCTAAGTGAGTTGAATCTGTGTTTTTGGCTTTCCAAAGCTAGGCTGTGGAAACTGATGCTATTATTGCTTAGAGTTTGGGCTGTATGAGAGCATTATTCCTAAAGCAGATGATGTCTTCTGCCCTAGTGTAATATTTAGAGACATTCTGAAATAGGTGGTCTTTCAGAACATGATTTGCTCTGTGTGACTGTAAGATGATGTACAAATAGAAAATGGGCTTTTTTCAGGAAGAAGATTGTTCTCTGTCCATGCCACACCAGCCTCTTGAGTCACAGGCTCAGTTTAGATTTAGAAAGTACGTATTGTATTCTGTCTGCTGTTGTAATCTTTTGTGAAGAAAGAGCAAATTGAGTGTGTCCCTAGCTGCTCAAACTGGCATTCAAAAAGGCTTACCCTCTCTGCAAGCTGGAAATGTGCAGCTCTTTATATACAAAACTGATTTATAGGAACTTTGTTCAAATAAATTGTTTGGAAGGTGAACTTTTCCTGAGGCTTCAATTAATGGAAAAAAAAAACAGAGGGGAAGGGGTTGCTTTTCCCTCCCCTTTCCCCAAACAAGCTTGAGTAACTGTAGCTGCTCGTTTCATGAATCAGGCTTAAATCACACGCATCACATATGTCAAACAGTACAGAGTTTCTGTTATAAGCATGGTTTTTGCTATGCTCTCTGTGTGTGTGTTTGTTTAAAAAATTGTTATTTCTTGGTACCATCCTGAGCTTTTGAGACTTGACAGAAAGGAAGATCTTGCATGATAATGGACACGTTTAATATCTATTAGTTAATGGAAATCCTCAACATTTCCTGCTCTTGCTGATTAGATTAGTGTGGCTGGTTTGAATTCTACATACTTTTCAGCAATTAGTTTTAGCTAACTGAATGATTTCAACATTACATTTTATAAATGAGCATTGGTTTGGGCTTTTTTTTTAAGATTTGGAGACCTGTTACTGTTGTAAACTCAGCCATTTATGTTTGTAATCAAAACTTGTATGATGTATATTCAATTTAAAAGATCATGAAAATGGAATATTTCATCTCAGCTATTAGTTAAGAATGTAATTCTCTCAAGGGAATACCAGCTCACTGTCAAAAATGATTTAAAGGTTGCAAATCTGACTACTGAAGTGATTGTTCAAAATCAGAACAATTTCTCCTCCTCCTAGACCTATTAGGATAGTATTTCTTGCCATGAAAACTGATACTTCAGGTAACCCAATATGCATTTTTAATAACCCCATTGCACTTGATCTTAGCCGAGGGGACAAACATCTGATCCTCTCTGGAACTGGTGTCAGTGTGCCCCTTGCCCTTCTCATGCTAAGGCCAAACAAGCTCTTTTTTTTGGAGAATTCCCAAAATCACACAGATCTCTCACAATGTTCAAAAGTGCTCACTGTTCCTGTTTGAAATAGTAATATTGACATATGTGACAAGGGACTTAACACCTGGATCTTACTGTATATTGTGCTTTGTGAGAGTAAAATGGATTTAAACTGTGAAATGTTGTAAAGTTGCTTTATGTGTGAGTTGGTGTTTTTTTCCCAACATAAAATGTAATAATGGGAAGTGAAATTCCCCATACTGTACCATTAGAGCCACTGGTACCCTGTAGCAATCAGGGTTCTCTGTATGATTTCTACTCTGAATTGTTGGTCATCCAGCATGGCTCTGAATTTAATGTCTTTTTGTATAGTAAGTAACCACAAAGTAAAAATTCCCCTGTGCTGCTGTTTTGGGAAGAAGGGAGGAACAAAACAAAACCATAGAACCAAATGTCTGCCCTCCCTAACCCACACCTGTATTAGGTAGCAATGAAGTGTTGTCTATAAATCCCAAGTTTTGTTGGTGGGACTGACAAGGGGTGTGATCCTGTAGCACAAAATACTCGGTACAAACAGGACGGCTAAGGTTGTGTCTGACTGGTATTTTGAGCAGGAGGGTGGCTCCATGGATGACTGTTCCAGTAGACATGTGGGCTCCATTCCCAATCCTTCCACATGTGGGTTTGTATAACTCCTTCTTGGTGCTTTTTGTGTAGTGGGAGAACGCTGCTGGGTGTTGCCATGGGGTAAGACACAACATGAGTTCATCCTACTCTGCAAGTCACTGTATTTACTGACAGAGGAAGAAAATTGGCTTGTTAGTGCAGCGACAAGTGTAGGACTCCTTATCGGGTCTGGGTAGCAGGAATTAGATTATTGGGGGTCTCAAATACATTAGTAATTTGAGAATGAATAATGAAAATTTAAGTAATGCTTAAAAAACAAGAAAGATTCTTTGAGATTATGGTATTGGCCAGAAAAGTCCTAAAAGAGGTTAAATAGAAAAAATAGGTAATGGATGTATGGTCACCCGGCTTTCATCTTCATACTGTACCTTGTTGTTTGAACTACTGGAGTAAAAGGTGTTTTTCTGCATACTTGAGAGTGCAGTGTAGAACAGGAAAGCCTGAATTTCTTGGCTGCAGTATGGAACATTCTAGAAGATTTAGTAAAATTTGATGTTCTGATCATACAAATGAATCCTGTGCCTATTTAATACATTGGAAGAATTTTTATATATGTTGTTCTGTCGGAAATTGTAATTGCTCTCTAATTCAGCAATTACATTGAAATATTTCTCAGTGTAAAGAACCTTACATAGGTAAATATCATGGACTTGCTTGAAAACAAATTAACAAGGAGCCATAAATTGTAATGAGGTAAAAATAATCATTAGGTATTTTCTTACCTTTGTGTTCACAATCTTTCTGTAACCAATTATTTTACCAATTACTAATATGGGTTTTTGTTTGTTTTTTATAAAAGTATACATGCATACTACTAATGCAAATATAGTTTAGTTTGACTCGTCTATGCTTCTAGAAACTTTTCTGCATTCATTGATATGCATGAAGTGTTGGAGCGATGCCTTTTGTTATCAGTGCCTTTGTAAGATAGAGTCACTGTTAGTGTAGGAATTTGCTGGTTGGGACAACTGGAAGAAGTTCTCAAAGCAGGTTAATGTGATGCTTTTCAAGCAGTGGTGGTTGCTGTGTGGTACCGAGTTTCTGTGCTTTGGGTGAGGGCAGGGCTCAGAGAGGCTGTTTCTAACAGGGAGTGGAAGTAGTTTTGAGAACAGGGGAGAAGACTTGGACCGTTCTGCAGAGATTTGCATGGGCCAGATAACAGCAATGGGAAGAAAGACATGTCCAAATAGTACTCCTTTCCTCCTCAGGAATACTGTGACTGTTGATCAGAAAAAGGAGTTATTCATAGTGGTTTGTGATTTGGCCCACTCAGAGTATGTTGTATGTTTGCAGGGAAGTAATTTTCCGGGCTAGATCATCCGTAACACTTCTTGGTACTAGATGAAGCTTCTGGCAGTCACAGCAGAGCTCCCCTCTGGTTTTTGTACCTGAAATGGTGAGAGTCAATAGTGGTTAAAAACCAGCATAATGTAGCAAAGGCTAAGCAGGAGCTGTGGAAAGTTTTTAACTCTTCCTGTTTTGTTTCTGAAGAGGTGAGATTATGCGTTTGCTAACCGGTCTATTTGTTCCAGACACGCCTCGCACCCAGTTTTGGTAACTGTTTTGTCAGGTTCCTGCAGGCAAACCAGACTATTTACATGAAGGACTTTTTCACTGGCAACTGGAGTTGGCAACAAAAACTTGCACTGAAGTATTTGTTACTGTGGAGCAGCACCTTACTGTGTTCCTTGGCAGGACAGCCATAACGTCTGGTTTGCCCATTTGAATGCGAGGGAGGAATTAAAAGATGCCCAGAAAATTGTAAAATATTCTGAAGATCAAGATTTATTTATTTTTTTTTAGTTCCTATTTTAATAGGTCAGGTTATGCACTTTTCGTTTCTTACTTGTTGCCTTTGCTAAAGTTTCAATCTGTCACACATTTTTCTTTTCTAAAAGTATCAGTCACTGTTTTCTAATTGGGTCTTTTGCTAATTTCCAAATGCGGGCAAGCTCTTAATAAAGAGACACTGTAGTTATTGTAACTTGAACTATCTGGACTGACACTGTGAAAGTGTAGTTGCAGTAGTATTTTGGACAAGTACACAGTTTAGACCTATTAAAATAAAACTTGAATTTAAGGCCTTCTTTCCAAAAATGCTGTAATATCTTGAGTTTCTAATCATAGCAAAGAAATACTTAGTAAAAAATGGTGACTTTTGAGGTATTAATAAAGTGCATAGAAATATTTGCATGTTTCCTGCTATATTGAGAACACCTTTTTCCCTCTGAGATAGTTAGAATAAGTACAAATTTACTTTCCCATCTTTGTAATGTGCTTGTTTTAGCTGGTGAGATTCTTAATATTTATATCTTCAGATTTTAGGGATCAAATGTAGAGGAAAATTGTTTTAAAACTGCTTGCTAATTTCCTGTATTGTTTATCTATTTAAAATTCTGTTCAATCTTGAAGCCCTTTGTTTCTCCACTAGAAGGGTTTCTGCTTGGTTGAACTCTATTTGTAAAATGTTTTTATCTTCAGTTTAGAGTGTAGCAGATTTGGGGGATAAAATTACAGGTATTTGTGAGTTTGAAAGACTTTCTAGTATGATGTGAATATAGCATATGTTATAACTTAGAGCTTGGTGCTAGTTATATTAATTCAGTTTTATCCTTTGGATTTTTAAGCAGTGATTCTCCCTGAGTTTTCCAGCAAATAAGAACTGTGTATTGAAAGAGGACATACATATGTATGCCTGTATATAAATGCATGCAAGTTATATGTAAAATGTGAGCTTTTATTTTTTTTTTAAATGGTGACTTACCTAATGTTAAAAACAGTAGGCATATAATGAAATGGCAGTGAGAACAGTCCTTGGAAATAACTGCAGGAGGTTGGAGAGGAAATAAAACATTCCTGTATAAACAAACACTAATAAAGAGAATTCCTGCAGTAAAATACACTGCTGAGAAACTCAGGGCAGCAGCTGCTGCCTGGCAGCCTCTGCCTGGAACTCAGCTTTAGGTGCTGGAGCAGAGGCCAGGAAATCTTATATTTGGCAAGTGAGGGGCTGTGAGACTTCACAAAGCACAGGTGAACTCAGGATGGGCATAAATCACAAAACGAGCTGTGTCTCCCTTCAGACCCTTCTAGTGCTAACTTCTGATAGAAGAATTTTTATTACCCATTTAAATAACAATAATTATACCTATCTCTTACTCGGAACAGATCTCTAATAAGAACTGAGACCTTTTGTAATTAGAGGCATTTTAAATAGTTAATGGCTTTAATTTGGTATGTTTTCATTTTGTGTGACGTATACATAAATATATTTTTCGAATGTATGGGTGGGAATGATACAGTGTATAATCTCAGAGACTGATGGTAGTTCTCATCTTCTCTATTTGTTTACCCACATACTTTTAATAAAATACAGCTTTCTAATGGGAGCAAGATGTTTCTTTCTCCTTAAACCTTTGTTTGGGTTTTTGTCCAATGTGCATCTCAGTGTACTGGATTGCTTTCCGCTTCTAGATAGTCTCTGTACTAAACTTCCTAAGTGTTTCCACCACAAACAGTTACCCCCATTTCCTCTGTGACCAGCCTGATGAAATGATGAGTCCTATGAGACTCCTGCTTGATAAAGTGTTCAGTTAATTGGAATTTCTTCACATCTGAAAAATGGCGAGAAGATTCTGTGAAGAATTCTGGTTTTGGGAGGAGTGTTTGTGATCTTGAACAAACAGGAGCGGGTTGCGCCTGCTCAGAACTTGCATCTATGCATCAGCTTTTAATGTGGAGCTGAAGTACCTTGCATGTAAGAAAGTCCAAGTATTGGTTTTTAGAAGGGCATTTTGTGAATAGCACAGGCCAATGTGGGTGGTATTATATTAACAAGAGACAAGGCTTGTGAAACACCTTGTCACTAAGCCTGATCCTTCTAGTGAGGTGTTTTTAAAGAAGGAGATAGAGTGCAGCACTACCATATGGGAATGTCCAGGAGTTATTTTGGTAAAGAATTAAGAACCTTCTAAAATACATGAATATTCATGTTATGTATCTGAAGAAATAAAAAGAAACTTTGCTGCAGGAAATGTAAGAAAGCTCTTTGTATATGAAAGCTGATTCTACTTCTAAAGGATTAGATATTGTTTTATCCATTGATCTGAAGCCTGACTGATTCCAGAACTGGAGAACTTTGAGGATTAATTCTTCCAGGTGTAATGGAAACTTGCTGCCAGTTGTATATTGTAAACAGTATCCACCAGCTACCCAAAGATGATTTAAATTCTTCATGAAGAAGTTATTTACTGTAACTTAACTTTAAAGTTGAGCATTTTCTGTTCATTAGTGTGGAATGTTTTTCAAGCATGTCATCTGTAATGATTAATCAGATCTCTTAGTTCCTTTGTAGTGGTTTAGAGTGAATCATGTTTTTCAGACTCAATATAAAGTGTGTCCAAATGGTGTTGAGTTCCTCTTCTGGTGTAGAAATAGATTCAAGATGTTTTAAATACAAATCTGTATAATTAGACATTTTCCTTCAGAACTGAAATGTTTAAGGAGAGAAACTTACCAGTCCAGAGAAGAATAATTTTTTGCTTCGTGTCCATAACACTGTATTTAGCCTCTGCAAATAAGATTTTCAGATGTACTGAGTTACCACTTTTATTAGAGTGATACAATCAAACCAACCTTCAGCAGTTACAGGATAATCTGACCAACATCAGCAAATTGCTTCTCAGTACAGCGGACTTACAGGCAGTAGCTCTCAAAAGTTACCATTGCGAAGGGTAGAACTGAGAAGAACATTGTGCTTACACGGCATGGTGCTGCCTTGGACAGGAAATGAGAATTATTCTTTAGAGGCTTCAGCCTGAGGAGCACACTAATAATAATTCATGCTAACATATCCTCCTCATCAGGCCTAGTAAGCTCGCCCAGTACTATGCTAATGTGGATTCACTGCTTGCTGAACTGGGCAAACAAGCCTGGATGTCTGCATGGCAGTGGTTTACTGTATTGGCCAAACACTGAGTTTCTTTTGCAGTAATTGGGAATTTGACAGACAGCTTTTGTTTCAGTCACTGTTATTTCTTTAACATTGAAAAACTCTCATTGGTCTAGAAAGCCATGAATAATTACTTCAAATTTAAAAGTCTGAAGAGTTTTTAAAGTTTCAAAGGTTTTGTGTTTGAGTCTCCAATATGATTCTTAGTGATAATGATTTTGTAGATCATGTCTGATTTGCCATTTTACTTTTAGCGATTATTGCTTAAGATTGTAACCTTCAAAGCATAACTGAAGTTCTGCATTTCCTGCTGCTTTTACAAAACAAGCTAGAGGCAAGGTCTTGAATAGTTAGAGCTTACTGGAGTTATTCCTGGCAGCTGCTGTGCCTGACATGCAAAGGATTGGTATTTTAGAACAGAACATCCCCACTGAAAGAGCAGAGAGAAGAAAAATGTTCAATTGTCTTAATGTGCATTAGCTTCCAACATGGACACAGTCCTTAAATGGGGCATTGCTGGGAAAAGCGAGATGGGATTTGAATTTGCTGATTATTTGTAGTCATTTTCTGGATGAAAACCCTTCATGCATATGCAACATACCTTTGAACAAGACAGTTGTCTCCACTTTGCAAGTGGTTAAAGCTATCTTACTGTGGGATATCCAATATGCTATCAGTAAACATAATTCCCTTTGTCCAGTTTGGCCCTTGTACACAAGCTCTATGTGAGGTAGGTTCCTTTTCAGTTCCTTAAATCTGCTTTAATAAAGGATGGGTGTACATCAAAAACAATGAAAAGAAAGTATTTCTTATTTGTTTGCTATATGATGTAGGGAGGGCTGCCCCATAAATACCCAAGGAGAAGGACTCTTGTCTACTGTCAGTAGGACCTGAAAAGGCTCAGACTGGTGTCGGGTATTAGGACAAAGGAACTGGCAGGTCACTGCAATGAGTTCTTGCCGAACAGTATGCTCCAAAAGCTCAGATACAATGTCTTGGTTATGAAGTTTGAGGGGGTATTTTCTCAGGCCTATGATATCAGCCTGTACCTTTCTGTCTCCAAAACCACTGGAATTTTGTTCTCTTTTCAGTCTTTTAAGGTCCTACTTTATTATTATCATCCTTCCTGATCATTAATTTAAATTCTGTTTGAATTTGCATGAAATACTAGTTATGTATATATGTATATGTGTAATTATGGTAACTCATAAATAAATTACATGATGTGACTTGCTGTCCCAAAGGAGTGCAAACATCTTGCCTTAGTTGTTGCAAGCTTTTCCTATAATGACAGCTATCTTCTAAGCTTATCCTGTGTCCACTTAGCCTAAGAAATAGTGCAAATAAGATACTTTGATCCTCAGGAAACCAGCAGTTTTGGATGAGTTTTTATCCCCACTGTNTTTTATCCCCACTGTCAGAGGCTTTCTGTTGGGTTTCTTTTGTGATCAGTGTGGGGACTTTTTGTTTTCTGTAGCAGACTGCTGTTGGGTGGAAGTTTTATTTACTCTCATTTTACTCTTGTTCTTCAGAATAGATGTGTTCTGCAGGATTTTTCTTGCCTGACAATTAGCCTTTGAATTAGCGTGGCTTGTGTTGTACGCTGATTGGAGTTCAGAATGGTGTAAGGGTCTGGTAACACAAGGGCTTTGCATATTCCAACTACTTAACCTCATGAAGCTGTTTGACTTAACACACACCAGGAAAGTGTTTTGGCTTGCTCCGAGAAGAGGTGCTAGCATTAAACATCCAACCTGAAATCACATCTTCTCCTGTCAGCAAGACAGTGGAGTTAGTGGGACAGGATATCTGTTTTACATCGGTCGTTGTCATTCGAGCACTTGCCTTTGCAATGAAAAGGGCAGAAACCCCAGCTTTTCTGAACAAAAGTGTCAGTGGCCCGAACGTAATGTGCTGGATTTAAACTGTGATGGAGATGTGCATACCTTACCTAGTGTGGTGTGTGATCTTTCACTGGAGCATAAACAAAGCCTGTATTGTGCTGTTGGCTCTCTTGGCATATTTTCTCATTTGTGTCCTCGGACACTACAGATGATGACACTGTAAGATGAGGCAGTGCCCCTGTTCCTGCCCACTCTGTGAGCACAGGCTGGGTTACATAATGTGCTCCACAGCACTGTACTCTCATTATGGAAAATCCATTGTTTTCTCATACTGCTTCTTTTTTTTTCCAGAAATAGTTTCAGAATTATTTATCATTTTTCTTACCAGCAACTGCATTCTGATTTAAAGCTGGGGTTTTCTTATGACATACATACCAGGTAAATGTTTACAAATCATGAAACTGGAATTTGGGAAGGATAAAGCCAAGGGCAAGTGTTTTTAATTATATATTATTGGTTTGAGGGTTTTTTGTGATTTTTTTTGA
>VYZT01037095.1:0-12735 GCA_013400735.1 Pomatostomus ruficeps
AATATTATTATTTAGTATTATTATTACAATTTTTGTGGAGGGAGATGGATTCAGTGTGAGATTTTAATGGACAAAGTGTTCAAAACCTGTTTCAGTCCCATGCATGAAAAGCAAACTCTTTGAAAGAGATATCCAAGATTTGGAGAAAAAGGGTGGATAACTCCTTTTTCTGCAATGTCGGTTTAATGTTTCACTAGACAGTATGATTTGTTAAAGTAGAAACAAGAAAATAATTCTCAAAAATCAGAAGGACTAGACCTCACTGGACACAGGTTTGGAAGTTAGCATAGTTTTCTATTTGAACTTCCAGAATGACCAGGACCCTGAGGAGTTGAACATTTTCACAGTTGAAATATCTTGTGGGTGGGTTTAAGCTAGACAGATATGTTACTCTTTGTGTCAAAACAGATCCCCCAAACTGACATAAGTTCACAAGAAAGACCAAGTAATTTACCAAGAAATACAAATGGAATATGGCACCTTTGAGAGCTATTAAATGAATGGTTTTAGTGATCCTAGTAAGAAGTCCAGCTCAAGGTTCAGAGGATATTGTTTCTGTGGAAGCACGATCACATGCTTGGACATGCTGGATTGGCCATGCAGGCACAAGACTATAAAATGGAACACTGCTACATTTCTGAGGTTGTCCTGCACTCATTTACACAAATTTGGCATGAGAAATGGGAGATAGAGGACAAGCCCAGAAATATCATTCTATTGTGAGAAAATCTTTCATTCAGTTAAGTGTTTGAAATAATATAGGTGGTCTAGAATGGATATTAACAGTAACTGCCACCACATCAAGCCTTCTTTGACCTTTTCACTCAGTTTTTGACAGAATGTTAGAGCCTCATGACTGGATTTTTCTTCGGGCTAAATAATGTAATACATTTCAATGAATGAGTGATACCACCATTACATTTATTATTTTCACTCTGTTGATCAATAGCCAAATCCACCTTCTGCAATAGGAAATGAGAACTTTTGAAATAGGAGAGCAAGTATGTTCTAAAATTCCTGCTGTTGAGACAACTTTACCCTGTTCCTGTTCATCTGTCTTGGTTTACCCTCTCCTGTGCTGGAGAAAGGCGATAGGAATCAATATCTTGCAAAGAAATTTCCTAAGGTGACAACTAAAATAGGTGAAACTACTATCACTTGTAAAAATTGTAGTTTATGGGGTTTTGGAAATTGGGTCTTTACAGCCCTGTTTCATAATAAAAAAATCCCCAGAAAAAGCCTGCATAAGAGAATGTGAATAGAAAAGGCCTGACTGAGTGGGGACCTCCAGGAAGAGTCAGATTTTGTCATTTACAGCTCCTTTTGTCAGGAGGAAAGGGGAGAAGAGAAAATAAAAACTCAAGAGCTCAGTATTCTAGGGCTTATGACTTCTGAAAATCATTTAAAGTTTATGGCTTTGGGTTGCGTGATCAAATACCATCTGGCAAAGCTGGTGCTGGTGATGCAAAGCATGGAGTTGCTCTCTTGCAATTCACTGTGTTGAGAAGGAAGCTGCTGAGGCAATGGGATAAAACTTATGAGCAACCTTCAGAGCAGTATCCCTTAGCAACTTGCAGGTTTTGTGAGAGCTGAAGAAACTTCTTAGACTAATTTCTAATTGACCTTATAGAGGAAAGTTTACCATGGCACAGAATTCTTGCACCATTCATCAGTTTAGAAAACCACCTCTGATCTCAAAGAACAACAATTACAATAACAAAAGAGTATTTGTCCACTTATTCATTATTCCTTGTTATTCCTGATTATGTAATTTTAAAATGAGAAAAATACCCTAGCCATAAGAATGCCAATCCAGCAGTCAGAGTTCCAAAAAGTAATAAGCATGGTAAGGAGGAACGAGAATGGGCATTCTGATAGATTAGAATGGTTCTGTAGAAATTCAAGTTACTTCCTTTTCCCATAGTTAGATAATATCACAGTAATCCAAAGAGTTGCTGAATACTAGATGTACAGGTGGAGGGTATTTTCTTTGAGATTGGGGGCTTTTTGGTGGGTGGGGGTGCTTACATGCATTTTGGCTAGAAATTATATAATAGACAAGGGTAGCTGTATTATCTGCTTAAAATGCATAAATTAATGTCCAAATGGATGTTATTACTTTCCTTAAAATCACAAAGACAAATCCTTCAAGTTAGTCCTATTTTTAGTTTTCAAATGTGTTACTTTATCTTCATTGCAAAGTGAGTGAGATTATGAGTAGGAAAAAATTACTGTGCAGTGAAGAATATTGCTGAGTCACAGATCTTCCTTGGCTACCTCTTCTGAAAGGATGCCTCTACCTTCACAGCAGAGGAAAATTGGTAAGGAAAGCCACTTATGGAGGGAACTTCATTGTTCATGAAAGCCATTTCCTTATCATTTTCAAGGAAAAATACAGAGACTTACAGACTTCTTTCCAAAATGTCTTGGTAATTTCTTTATTCTGCTTTTACTAACATTGTGCTCCTTGATGCTCTAAGGAGCACTCCCAGCTGCTCCCCTGTGATATGGTCTCCTTGGCTTGACTTGAAATGAGACATGGGTTTTGCTGTGCCCTAGGATCTGTAGTTCAAACACTCTCCTGTATGTTGTTAATGGGGGCAGACAACTCCATCTATAAAATACAATGCTTGTTCTCTCTTGATTCATGTGCTTCACAGAGACACATGGTGAGGATAGCCTTCTAAATATTAATCAGTGACACAGAGGTAAAACATTGGTCTGTATTAGCACTGTAACTACAAGTCACAGAAAATATGAAATGAAACTTGGAAGGTAGCAAAAACATATTACTGAACTGACATGATACAATGAGGTTTGTGCTGCTCTGGATGTTTGGTCAAAAGGAAAAAATGGTGAAGCTCCCTGAAGCAGGATTTCCTGAGATACTTACCATCACCGTAGCTAAGCAACATTACATTAAGTAACATAATAAAATTAACTAAAACATTCATTCTTTCAAGTATTAGCTAATTCCCTGTTCTCCAGGATATGACGATTATAAAAGACAGTCTGAAAGGAATTCTATCATGACTGTTTCAGCATTTAATTCCTGTCCTTCACCCTCGATTAAATCAATGAGAGCTAGACATCTGGGTGTTTTTGAAAATCCTATTAGGTGTGCCTTTTGTACCTATAGGTTATGAGATACTTCAAAAATCTGGGGTTTAGGGACATATAGCTACTTCAGAAGTATACATTAAAAAGAGTTGTGCGGCTTTAATTGTTATTCTGCATTTTGACATATCCTGGAGTAAGAAATTGTTAATTTGCAGCTTATCTTGAATACAAATTGAACTATGTAATAAAATTACCAAATATGCACTGCTTTTTATGACTCTGATGCCCTGCCTCTTGACTACTATTGGCCACATAGGGCAGCCTGACAATACCATGCCCTTGACCAGGGTAGGCACCATAGGCAGGACATCACCCATGTTATACACGTCATGTACAATTCTCTCAAATCTCACACCCACTGGTGCAACCAAGTGGTGGTGGAACCAAGGGGTGGTGCAACTTGCTCAGATTCAAAAGATATTTGCATGGTTGGCTGTTGTGGCCAGACGACCTGGACTCCAAGTGTCCCTGGCACTCCACGGTAGACAAGATATCAGTTATAATCCTGTGTTTGCTATCAGGGATCATGAAAGTTGCCTTACAGGCATGTTGTTACTTGTCTTTTCTACTGTCTCAATAAAGTTTTATTTTATAATATGTTGTCAGACTCCAGTACTGTTTGAACTACAAACCCTTAGAACTTCTATGCTGATTATAATTCAGATAGCTGGGTTGGAGAGAAAATTTTTACAATTTCCCTGGAGTCAGTGCAGCTTGACAGATAAATCTTGTGGGGCACCCAGCTTGCAGAATCTCAGGTATATTTGTATGATATACTTGAAATACAGCGCCAGGAGATTTTGTTTAGCAGTCATGAGTTTACCTTCTTACCTTCATCAATGGGATAAAATACTGAAGCTGTTGCACAGATTTTCTAATAAGAATACAGTTTTGAAGGTACATATAATTTTCAAATATTCACATATAATCAGATTTAAAATGTGTTCATTTTTTCCCTATCACAGGGCTTCATCCCGCCCCAGATGCCCTGTAATGAAATCCTTCACTGGATAAGTAATTATGAATTCTAGGAGGAATGATTCACTTAGCTTTTCATTTGACTCTTTGTGATAGTCTCTAGCCAGCAATGAGAATATTTCTTTCCATGGTATGGAATGATAGTTGGCGTAGGTTCTTTTAAATCCACTGCCTGGTCTTTAATTTGCCTTTATGTAGATAAAACATTTTTCATAAGGAGATGTCATGCTTCTTTTTGTTAATGTATTTTATTAAATGCAAAACAGTGAAGTTAAAGGTCTGGATTAAACCAACAAAAGCAAATTTACCACTTCATTCTTAACTTACTCCATATGCCTAGTTAATGCAGCACATAATAAGAAATTTGGGCACTGCAGTAAAACCATTGTATTACGATTGGAACCAATGAAATGGTCTTAAAAGCTATACTGAAGTATTGGAGCATTCCCTTCATTATTGTCTACTTACGTCATTCTCATAATTAGTTTTGTTGTTGTTGGGTTTTGTTGTTGCTGCTGTTTTGGTTTTTTGTTGTTTTCTGGCACTTGCTTACATACACACTGGTTGCTATCAGCGTATGCAAAAAATTTACAATTCCTGTACTTTTCATGTCTTTTTAAAAAAATTATAGTCAGATCCCATGGATTAAATTTGATTGGAAAAAAATAGTGCCAAATTTCAACATAAACATGAAACAAAACCAAACTTACCTTTATACCTTTTCGCGTTTTCCATCTTCCCTTCATACTTTGATTTATAGTTTCTCAAGATTTTCCAAACACCTCTGGGGTTTTACATTAACATTCTATGTTTTTTTCCAGTCAAAAACTCTGTAGAATGCTTTTTATTTTCCAGTTTAACCTCTCTTCTGCCACATATTATGACTTATTTGATGTCCTATTTTTTTTCCATCTTCCTTAATACCTAATTCTTTTTGTTCCCTTTTCTCTTACCTTTCTTCACTCACTTTTAATCCCTTTTCAGCTTAAATATCATTCTTCAGTTTCTGATTGTTTATAGGCAGCCTTTAAATCAGCTCACTTTCACCAGCTAAGATTTTTGAACCTTGTTACTTATCTTGATGCTCTCTCCAGTGGGTGAGGTAGAAATCTCAAGGTGGACTGTGAAGGCTCTCTTGTTCACTGCCTGTTGAGTGAAACCCTATAGAAATCTGTTGTGAGAGGACTGTGGAGACCCTCTTGTCCATTGCCTGCTGAGTGAAACTAACTGATTCTACGGCTGGTTTTCAGAAGGCTGAATGTGAATAACAACGTCCTAATTTACCAAAGGAAACATTGAAATTCAAACCCATTTTTCCGTAGCTGTTTCTGAAGTGCCTTTCCAGCGTGACACTACCAGGTACTCTACTCTCCAGCAATTAAAGCCTATTTACAGTAGTAGCTGGGACTGAGACCATGTGGAGCAAGTCCCAAGTCCTTGCTGTCTGTGTGCATAATGCCTGTTAATACGCCTAACACCTAACAATACTCAGAAAAGCCTCTTCAGAAAGCCATGTTAATTAGTTTTTACAGACATATTTCTGTTTAGATTACCATGTTTTGCCTTGGTTTGGTTTAGTTTATTTTCTTTTCAACAACAAAAATCCCCAACTGCCTCATCCTCCAAACAAGAAAGAAAACCTTATTGTAATCCTTCTCAAGGTAAATAGTTTCTTCCATGAAAAAAGGTTATTTGCTTCCAGAGTTTTTTCCTGTGATAAACATACAGGATACGAGGAATAAAAAGTCATCACAAATTAACAACAAAAACATTTTTATTGCCAAATTTTTACTTAAAGATAAAATTGAAGGATGGCTTATGTACAAAGAATGCTCATACTTAGAGGACTTAGTAGCATAATTGCAACAAGCTCCTTTAGGAATAATTCAAACATTTATGAGTGGGAAGGTGTTGCAGTGTGCTGTTGACCAGGTTTCGGTCTCTGTATTTCACAATCCTATACAAAGCCCGCCAAATTCAAACCCAGTACCCCTACCTCATAGGATGTTTGTACCCTCCCCCACCCCCTCATGTTGGTATATATGTAACCGTAACACGCTGTGCCAGCACTTCCCTGGCACGACCCCGGTGCCAAATAAACCATCTGAAGAGCCCCTCTGCTTCGTCTCTCCTTCCTCAGCGTGCCTGGAACATCAGTGGATTAGGTGAAACCCTGCTGGACTTTAGCTAGCCCTCCCGCACCTGGAGCAGCCTGGCCAGCCCCTGAAACCGCGGGTGGGAGCCCAGTGCCTCTGCCGGTGACACCGCAACAGGAAGGGACTTGGGTATTGGAGAGTTTAGTTGATTAGGGTTTCTTGGTAGCAAGAATAGCATTGTCCTTCTCTGGATATTTAAGGAATAAAAAATAAGAGATATGTTTTTTGAAGTCCCTACTCAGGGCTTTCATATTAGATCTTTGAAAGAACAATTGGATAAGTAATGAAAGAAAATGTTATTTTGTACAGGTCGTATTTTTAAAACCAATAGTGATTTTAACTTTGTTTGATTTGAAAAACTCCTTTTTTCTGATAATTATGTATTATTCTAAAACTTCATTTACTTTTATAATAATTTTACTGCCCTTTATAATAGGCATAACCTTTCATGAACTTAACATAACTAATTTTTATGTGTGAATTCTTGTGGCAGTGAGCTTAGGGGAAATCCCCTAGCTGCCATGTTTTAAGCCTGTCAATCAAAGATTCTGTTCCACCTCTGTTGTTTTAATATTCATCACATTGTATTACTATTCAACAATTACTAGAAACTTCTACCTTTCTGTAACACTAATTAGTTAATGCAAAGATGTTCCGCCTTTGCCCAGAACTCATTGGAGAACTGTCATCCCACATCAATCTGTGATTTGATGAGAACCCTGGACTCTTCCCTTCTGACCACCCCTTTCCTTTCCCCTCCCCTTAAAACTCTGTGTAACCACCCCCTCAACGTCTTTCTGATAGCTCGTATCCTCACGAGCTGCGAATAAAAGATGGGTGATGCTATTAGGAGTCCATTCGCTCTTCTTTGCTTCTATGTGCTTTATGAATAACGACTGCTCTGCCCTCCACTGCAAATACCTAGGTAAATAGATAGACAAAGAAATACCGCTCCTCTGCAGTCGTCTATCTGACTGAGAGTGCTGGATAAATTGTCCCACAGAACCCTGGGCAGTTTTGTGGTCCCAAAAGCATTAAATTCTTGTTCTTATGATTAGTCTTACTGAAAATAGTCTGGTTTATTTTTTAAAATCTGATTTATATTTTGAGGATTTCCTTAAATTATCTTATTTTTCTTGATTGTATTCTTGCAGTTTCATAATGATTTCTGCTGACAGATAGTAGTTTTTTGTAAATGAACAAAAAAAATCTAGTGTTTTACAAACTTTATGGGAGAATTAATGTGCCTTTCAGCACTGAAAACATTTTTTTATATAAGAGAAGTGTTTCACATGTAGATAGTCTACACGGAATAATATTTTTGCAGATATTTAGGTATGATCTGAATAATGTTTACAAAGCCAACACTAGGTCAGTATTTAGATAATATATTAAACTATATGTGAGTGTTAAAATTTTGGAGAAAAATATAGGAGAGCAGATTGTCTTGCAGTTAGGGTAGAGAACATAAAGGCAGTAATTCAGAGTTATTTTCATATATTTGTGACATCCAAGAACTCTCATAATCTCAACTATATAAAACAGTAAGGACAAGATTTGCTTTCCTGATCAGGCAAGTTAAAAATTTGTTGAAGAAGGGTAGGTCCTTCTGCAGGACCTTCTGCAGGTGTTATGTGTCATGTGACATCTACATGCCAATGACGTGGAGACTTTTGGTCTTGCTGGTAGCACCAGGAGCTTGTGTTTAGGCCACTGAATCCGCATGGAAAGTTTGATTCAGTTCCATATGATGCCTGCACCTAAGTGCCTACATATGGGTTAGGTATCAATACTTTTGTTATGATTTATGGACATCTGTAACAGAGAAATATTATCTGTATATAGAGAAACATAATGTTTCTCTATTACACCTGCTACCCTCAGTTTCTCTCCAACAAAGAAACATTAATCTGACAATAAAGTCTTCAATCAAAAATTATAATATTGTGAAATCATGTGAGGTATTTTAACCATAATGAGTTGTTCTTTATTTTGATACTGAAGTCTCCTTGGACAAAAACCTCCCTGCTGGGGAAACTTCTGGTAACACTTTGCTGACTTCCTCTCAGCTATTCCATCTTGGCAGAAGCTGAAACAGTTTCTGTTTGAATCCCACTTCTTGAATCAATGAAAAGGTGTCATAATCATGTTTACAGAATGTACTCTTGTCCATGGTATAAACCATATGGCATGATAAATATCATACCTGCCATATGGAGGTTGAATATCACAGGAAATGTAACTCATTAGCCATATCTCTACTGGTGATTAGATTTAGTATGCACATACGTTCTACATATTACTGTGGTTGTAACCAAAAGTAGGACACTTAGAGTCTGTACTTATTTACTCCTCATTGTCCTCCAAGAAAAGTCCCTCCTTCCAGCTGAGCTTGTAGGAGTTCCAATAACTTTGTCTCAGCTGGAAATTGCTCTCTGTAAAAAATCATGGTAATTTCAGCTTTGATGCACCATACTGAAATGTGTTAAAAAAAACCCCCACCAACTTATACAAAGCAAATTCTTGCTACAATCAACATAGCACAGTTTTGCTCTAAGAACTAAAAAAAAAAGTCAACAATTGCAAACAGTCATATAAATAACAGTTTCTAAGAAACTCCTTATATGGCATTAGTGTCTTGAGCTGTACTTTGCACAGGCTAAAGTGCTACAGGTTTTTGGTATGTGTTTGAAGGTAGCGTTGGCTATGTAGGCAGACACAAGGGTATGACATAAATGTTCAGTCATATGCACTCAAAATTCTTCAAATGAGGGGTGTTTCAAAGAATGTGTTCATCCTAGTGGAATTCAGAAGTTTTATGTTTTTCTTGATGGTAGATTCACCAAAGGATAGCAAGTCTGATTATCACTGCCATTGTATAAATACTGTATTGGAAATTAAAATAATTGCCAAATATATTTGCAAAAGTATTTGAAATAAGGAATAGTTCCAATGAAATGTGAGGGGAAAAAACCTTGTGTAGAAGTAATAACTTTTATTTTCTCAGTGGTAAATATGAGCTTTGGCTCAAAGATGGCAGTCATTGCAAGTTGTCTTGAATTATCATCCTATACATCCTTATGGTTGTGACAGATTTTCTCTCCCCTTTTGACACACTAGTTTCAATTTTCTAGACAAATGGAACTAGACTATGCACCCGTTGGTGATAAAGAAAGTCTTATCAACTTCTTGTCTACAAGGAAGGGATAACTGTAAGAAAAAAGGGAAACAAGGAATTTGACAGAACATGGAAAATAGATAGATTAGATAGATAGATAGATAGATAGATAGATAGATAGATAGATAGATAGATAGATAGATAGATAGATAAAACCAGTCAAAATATCTGATTTTCTCAATGTGACAATAGAACCTTGCTGCTTCCATTGGCTTTTTTCATAATTATTTCACATGTTACAGCAGAAACAGATTAATTTCATATTATACATTCCCTTTGGATTATTTAAAAATCATTGGTATGGTATTTTCCACAACAGCCTAATTACTATACATGCAATAAATACACTCAGTTTACATTGCAATTGCAGGCATATTCTGGAATTAAGATAAATTCTTTTGATCCAGCTTTCCTTGATGAATTAAGGACAGAACAAAATATCATCTCTTTAGTAAGTGTCATTGTTATGCAAGTGTAATAAAATTTTTAGAATATGAAATAATTGGGGGAAATGTGCTTTTGGTATAAGGGAATATCTCAGGAAAAAATGTCAATGCTAAAGTATTTGAATGGCAAATTCCTGAAACGTGTGAAATCACAGAATCATAGAACGGTTGATATTGGAAGGTACCTCTAGGAGTCATCTTGTCCCAAATTCCTGCTCAAGCAAGGCCACCCAGAGCACACTAACAAAGAACACATCCAAATGGCTTTTGAATAGCATCAAGAATAGACACCACAAGCTCCCTGAGTAACCAGTGTGACACACCTGAGTGTGCCAGTGCTTGGTCACCCTCATGGAAAAACCGTGTTTTGGGATCTTAAAATGAAGCTTCCTGTCTCAGTTTTTGACCACTGGCTCAGGTCCTGGCTCTGTCCTCTTTGCCCTTGTTCCCCATCACACCTTTAGGTATTTATACACATTTGATGAGTTCTCTCCTGAGTACCCTCTTTTCCAGACTGAACTGTCTCAGCTCTCTCAGATTTACCTCTGAGAGATGCTCCAGTCCCTGGATCATTTTTTTAGTCCTTCGTTGGGCTGTCTTGGGTATATTCATGTCTCTCTTGGTTTGAGGAGCCCAGAGCCAGACTCAGCACTCCAGGTGTGGAGTAGAGGGAACGGACCTGCTGGCAACATTGGGAAAGAAGCAGGAAGACAATGGGAAAGAAAAGACAGAAATAAAGAAAAATACAGTTATGTATAATTTTGTTCTTATTTTCTTTATCTTAAGAGTCAGGGGAGGGCATATATTCAGCCATGCAAATGTTTATTATGAACGTACAAAAAATATAGAAATTAAGCAGATTAATACAAACCATCTCACAGTTACTTAAATGTTGAATATTTTTTTCATAATTTTATAAATTATTTATATTACAAATAATGACCATGCATTCAACAGTATTCATCTACACTTTATGGAAGTATATGTTTCCAAAGTACTTTATGAAAATTGTCATTATTTAGGTGGAGAAAATTACGCAAAATGATGTAATGTGATTTGCCAAGAGTCTCAAAGTAAGCCAGCAGCAGGCTTAAAATAGAACTGAGGTCTCTAGGGACCCACCTGATATCCTCTCTGTTGGAATACATTTTGCATTGGACATTGGTTAGAACAATTCCATTTTTAATTTCAATTATAAGTTTAAACGAGCATAATTAATATTAATTGGATCTCTTATATTTTCCAACTTGCTGATTAATCTAAAACTATGTATATAAATTTCTGCAGATAAAGATATGACATAATGAGGGTTAAATTCAATATAGTCTAGTTTTATGTCCATTTGTTTGATTTCAGCATGCATTAAAAAAAAAAAAAAAAAAAAAAAAAAGACCCCAAACCAAACAAATAACAACATTACAAAACCCAACAACCAAGCTCCTTTGTATTAATTGTGCTCTATACTAATGGCAGATTTCTGCTTTCAAAAATATTTCCCAATAAATTCCTTTAGGTAAGAAAGTTCATCTCAATTTATGAATTCTAGCTTTGAAGAGAATTTAGCTCCAGTGTGTTGCAAACAGTTTTTAGGTGCCTCCAAATTCATGTCTTCTGTAATTGTGCTTAAAGCTTTTAGATTACATTATTTATGACCTTGTGATGGCAAATAAAGGGGTAAAATGAGGCTACAAAAAACTGTAAATAGAAAGAATACTTTTATTATTGTTCCTTAGACCTGGTATCTATGTTGCAAACATCACTGTCAGGACAACATATGACTCCATATGGAGGTGAATATTAATTTTCCAATTCACAGTTTAGCTTTACAGTTGCATAAGTAGACTGTATTTAGACAGAGGTAGCTCATACTTTCTGAAAAAAAAGTTGATGAAACATTGACAGTGGATATTCTTAAATCCAGAAATTTAATGAAGACTATATGTCTGTTTAAAAGAACATCATCCCTCTCTGATCAAATAAATATTATGGTAATTCAAGTATCTGATTGAGAAAAATAGTGATGACAGAAATCTTTTAGACAACTGGTAGCATAACTATATCATGTAGATAATTTTTGTAGTTTTGTCAAAGAATCTTAAATTTTTCTGTATCTGAACTTCTACAAATACCAATGACAGATCTCTTTCCATATTCTCTTCAATTACACTTGCAGTAAATTTAATTTATAATATTGTACCAAGTATCCACTGCTACACTGTCATTGAGATTATTGAAATGATAGTTCTGCTAGATAATCTATCAATCCAAACTGCAGGACTTGGGCCAATCTCGTCTATATTAAAATTACCTTCCCTGTAAGAAAGACATAATTCTTCTGCTTTCTTTCACAACTTTGCCTACTGTTTTGAGTTTTATGAATAATTGCTTTCTACTGATCAAAACCAAATTCTAATATACTGCACAGATGGTCATTGATCACTATAAGCACTAATGTATAAATAAAAATATGTTTATGTTTCAAACTAAAACTGACATCTCTATAATAAGACCTCAAACACACAAGCTAGTACATTACTATACCATACCCAGAGAGGCTGATTGCTCAGCTTCTGTGAGAGATTTTCCAGCTGAAATATGGATCCTGTATTAATGAAATATAGAAATATTAGTATATATTTTCTCTGTAAAAAACCCTCTATGTATTTGATTGTTAAATTAACTGAACCCTAGGATTCTCCATTAATTAAGATAGTACTGCAGGTATATATTTTAACGAAAGTACATTTACAACTTTGTCTTGGTATACCACTATAAACGTGTTTTCTAATTCTGTTTTAGATGAGAAGTTGTCTAATATTCCCTTCCCAATCTCTAGTGGCTAATTACCCATGCCACA
>VYZT01037096.1:8466-51373 GCA_013400735.1 Pomatostomus ruficeps
GGGAAGAAATTGGCAAAGCAGCCCTTGAATTTAATGTTTGCATTAGCAGAGTACTGGTGCATGTTTGGTGTGTGACATGTTACAGTCATTGCATGTGCCAACTATTATTTAACTAGTCTCTTGCATACATATTTAGTACTGCTCTGAGTTATTTGCATACACTTGCCACAGAAGATACTGAAGTTTTTGGCATTAACTTGTACTGACATGTCTTCAGCTCTTACACTTGAAGCTAAACATAAAACTGACATTACTACTGTAATATCCACTTTGTTTCTGCAGGGATTCTAGTCTGATGGTGTTCAATTCACTTGTAGGTATCAAGTTTAATATTTTGACCCTTAATTCAGGCAGCACATTGGTTGTTAAAGAAATTTGTGCTTTTCTCTCTCCTCTTAAAAGTGAGGCAAATCACTGTGATGGCAGATGGCATCAGCATGCTGATGCACTGTGGGCAGAACAGGAGAGCTAGTTAAAAACACATTCCCTACAGGAAAGAGGAGCCTAACAGCGTAGACTTCTTCCTTGGGCAAAGAAGAGTGAAACTAAACAACTTCAAGTTGCTTTTCCACTTATTCTTACTGGGGGATTTCAGCTTCATAGATGAATATTTATCTCCTCACTAACACCATGCTTTGGTTTTGCCATTTTTGAGGATGTTGTAATCCTCACAGTATTCTGAAATGCTTCCTCCTCTGAGAAATCGAAAGGAGCTTGTATCCCTAGTCAGCAAAAGCCCAATAAGCTTATGTGTGGTTTATTTCAAACAACTTGAAAAATTTTTTGAAGTGGAATTTTTTTAGACACCTGAGGTTAATACAAATGTGAGTTTATGAAGAGGAACACTTTAGCAGCAGATCTATTTGCTAACACATCAGAATCTCTTTTTAGTTAGATCTTTGTGAAACATGACTACAAATGTGTCCATACATATAATATGGCTCGCCTTACCTGTTTCACTTCCAATTAAAGGCTGGTTTGCAAAATGCATGACCAATTCCTTCAAGCTAGAAAATTCATTAAATCCAAATTTGAATGACGTTCCTGTATATTCAACATGGAAGTGTTTCACAGAATCTTTTCCCCTAAAATGAAAGAGGAAAATTTGTCAAGGCATAAATGCCGAAGGCATTTGGCATGTACAATCCCTAAATAGCAGCTTTCACTGCAGGGACTCTGACCCAGATCACAGGCTGACAATCACTGTCCTAGTAGTAATACTACTGCCATTACTGTCCCTCACTAATACTCAAAATGTCTGAAAATCTGATTTTAATTGCTGATTTACAGATATGAGATGATGAAAGCCTAGAAAGGCCATGTTGATTAATTTAACTCTTGCATCAGCAAAGACTCACAAAAGAGATTTCAAGCCTTCTGCCTAAATAGGATGAAATCCTTTCATTTACTGGACTTAAGTCCTGATGGTGTACTCAGTATATGTCTTACTTTTCAGGTACCATCCCAATCTCACTGAAAATATCTTCTGTTTCCCTTTGAAAAATAGGCTGTCTCTGTTTTGCACCCAGACAGGGGTTTAATAACCTAATTTTAAATACCATGGGCTTTAGAATTTGTTTGCTTTGTCTCTGTACTCGCATGATTGGTTCCACTAGGATGGGCACTGACGAACATAAGCCAGGGTCCTTGTCCTGTAAGGGAAGTAACAGCGTTTGTTTATGAAACCTGATGGCATTTAGAGAAGTGTGCAAGGTCTCACTTCCTGGGTGGGCAATTATTTTGACTTCAAAAGACAGTGAAGCTCTTATTGCAAATACTTCTTTGTTACAAAAAGTTACTTTTGTTAATGTTACTAGCACCCAAAATAGCCGAGTAAACTTTGTCTGAGGAAAAACTTATATAGCAAATATACAGGAAAAATGTGGTGAAGAAAATGAATTATAGCATCTCTTTCTTTGTTTATTGCCGCTTCCAAAGAAGATTATGATTTCAAACAGGCATTTAAATATTTATCTTTGAACAGTATTTATGATATTGCAGAAGACGCCTCTATGGGTCTCCCACACATTTTGTGCTGCAGTCAGCTGGGGCACAACAAGCCAAGTGCAAATGCTCCACACCAGGGAAGAGCTGCTGTGACTCTGCTGCAACGACAGGGTTTTCCATCTTTTTGTTTAATTTCACAGACAATGTTGCAATGAGACCAAATTCTACTCTGCTTCCTACTTCCTATTCAAACAGGCTAAAGTAGCTGGGGGAGGGGATTTCAGGCCATATGTGATCTCTCTTCCTACAGCTGTCAATAAAAACCTCAAGGGATGTATAAGCATTTTTTCCTTTAAAAAAAACCCCAAACTATAATAATGACTGAAGTTCCTTGTGAGGCTGAGGCAGAAAGTAAAGTAAAAGCTACAGAAGACATTTTAGGACAGAAGGAAAATGGCAGCTAGAATTGCTGAAGTTATCCTTTCTACCGAAATGTATCAGAACAAAACTGAATTACTTATTCTAAAATAAGTTTTAATATTAGTCAAAAAACTGAAAGAAAACATAAAATTAAACAGTAGAAAAATTGTAAAATATTTTTAAATCAAAATCAGTATTCAAATGAGCTGTACCACCAGAAACAACAGAAACTAACATAACAGAGTAGAAGATCAGACTGGGCTATTCAGTTCAGATGGTAATGCAGAAAGTAACTCTCGCTACACGAAGAGCTGAACAAGAGATTGGAATGGGCTCAAAATAGACTTTTCTAGGTCTTTGAAGGCTAGAATCTGCTAAAACAGTAAATTTATTTTCATTGATTAACACTTCTGTTGTCTATTAAAAGAACTACTTAAATTTTGGTTTATTACAATAAGTTGCTTCCTGAATGCCCTTTAAAACTACCCTCAAGATACATTTATATATTTTTTTAATTGTCTGAGGCAGTTATCTCAAATAATGCTTAGTTACATTTTAAACTAAAAAAATATTAACCAGAAAAACAATGATTCATTTAAAATTACTCTTTTTAAGGAAAGCTATTACTTATAAATGCCACTATTCTTTTTCCCAACACTTGTACTCAATTCAGTCATCGCTACTCTGAATATGCATTTTGTAAAATCACCTTCACATCTGTTGGGCACCCCCAAGATCCTTGTGTAAATGGCTGCCTATAGAGGTAATAATTTCAACAGTGTGTGTATAGGCACGCTTGCTCCTAGATCTTCTGTCAGGAATGGGTGAAACACCTCATCGTTGCCTTTCCTGGGGAACAGGGTATGCGCAAATTGCTTTTTCCTCAGTTCCCAGGCAACTCCTTTTCCAAACTGCAACAGCTCCTGGTACTGAATAGGCAGAAATCCACAATCTCAAGGGCATATGCTGTGCTCCTGTCAGGGGTGTAAATAACCAGCAGCATTACACTGATCAAAGTGACTTTAAAAGGTTACTGTGATTCAACTGAGTTGTGGCCATGAATTGTTCCGAGGCTCAGTTTGCAGCAGAAATGAGCTTGAATGCACCAGCTTAAAATTTTGATCTAGGGGCTGCTTGTATCACACAGCTGCCAAAGGCTAGGAATGTATTCAGGGCTGGTTGCCTCCACCCAGCTGACATGCAGGGACTACCTTGTGTGTCTAATGCCTGTGTCCTTAGCTTGTCTCACTAAGATGTTTTGGTTTCTCTCCTTCTGGGAGATTCTTTAAATGTGATTCAGTAGTGAAGTATCCAGGCCAGGCTACCTCTGCTCTGTACTCGTTGTATCTTGAACAGCTGTGTCCTAAATTGCTGTAACTGGCTTCAAGGCCCTGACATCGATCACTTGCAAGACGCTGTTCAAATCAGTCACACAGACCTGGCTAAGACTGAACCTTAGCCCACCAAGAGAGGAGTAAAACCATCCAGTCAAACACGGGATCATCCTGCAGAGATGATGGTTCCTATACAGTGTTTCAGAAACTAGTGAGGTTAGCACCTGTTAAATGTCTGCTGCTGTCCTCATCACAAAACTTTTCTACTCCCATCAGCTGTTTCTTAAGCTCTTTAAACTGATATACAGATTTTTATCATGCAGACTGAAAATTTACAGCCCGTCTATAGACTTGTGTTGTCTACCAATAAGATTAATTCATCATTTGGAAAAAATGAAAGCAACTGTCAAATCCAATCCAATTTTTCTCCTCTACCAAAATGTCATTCAGTGGTATTATACCAATACAGGAAAATATTTCAAAATAGTTTAAGCCCTAGGAAAAAAAAAACAAAACTGTAATGCATGGGACATTCAAACATGGAAGTAAGTGCAGCATGAGATTAGTTCACTCTGTCCATAGCCTACCTTACAGAGAGGGAGTACAAATCTTCCCTTTCATTACTCTTCCTCAAGAGATAGCTCCCATCCTGCCCGTTGGAGAGCAGCAGTGCTTCTGCAGCATGTCGGGTGAGATTGTCGTGGTACCACCTGGGGAGACACAAGGGCTTCAAACCTCGTTCACTCAGCTCTTCACAGCCTGCTGCTCCTGCTTTTTGGAGCAGGGTTAGCTGCAGTCTTCCTCTACAATTTTAAGTTACCACCCTTCTCACAGGCACTCACAGTTTACACAGACTTGTGGCCCCCGCAGTAGCCTCCTTTTGATATGCTCAAAAATTAACATTTTTTTGTTAATCCAAAGTTGTGTACAAACTGCTGACTGTTTTGCTGGATCTAAAAAACCCTGCAAATTCTACTTGTATGAGCAACAAATTACCCAGGTTTGTGGTGATAAAGTGAAAGCAGTTTTGGGGAGGTATACAGAATCCTTTGTCTATTTTCAGAGCTGTACTTCCTGACATATGTGTATTCTTTGGTACACTTCCTCTTCTTGGCAAACAGGCAGCACTTAAACTCCTCATAAAATCTGTATTTCCCTCAACGCATCTTCACTACTAAGATCTGCATCTAAACATGCTTGCCTAAGCTTAGAATTAAAGGGATCAAAACGAGCTGACAGAATTTCAGTGAAAATTAAGATATCTTGCTGTGGTTGCCACTTGGCCACACATGGTCTAAGCAACAAAGGAAAACATCTAAACAATGTTTCAATTTGTCTTCGGTAAAAATTAACTTCATTTTTATATGAAAATTTTTGCAAGGAATTCACAGGGAAAAAAATCCTGCAAAGAAGTCCAGGAAGTGTAGTTTATGGGTTTATTTCCATTCAGAGTGCAAGACATTCCACAATAGAAACACCCAATTTTTTACAATAGACAAGGATCTCCCTGGAAATGAACCTGAGACTGAACACAAAAAGCTGGAGCTATAAAAGGTTGGAGCTGATATCCTACAAGGCACACGATATTAAGGATAGCTATGCACACACACACATAAGCCTCTGGTGCAGAAGGAGGGAGGGACACTACAGCCAAGGCTCTGCTGGGAGCAAGCTTCCCTTGTCTGTGTGTGGAGCTGTGCCAGGTCATTTTTCCCTTCCCTCAGCCTGTGTGTGCCTGTAGCACTGGGATCAAAGCCTGTCACTGCTTCAGCCAAAGAAACACAATTTCCCTGAAAGCAGAAGCCTCATGGTGGCACTTTCCAGAAGTTGTATCGTGGCAGTCTTCGAAATGAAACCAGGTGTAATTGTATCCTCTTTCTCCTTAGCTGTTCATCCCAAGTTTCCACCAAGCTTGGCATCTCACACAAAGTTTTAAGTCTGACTTTGGATGGCTGCCTATTTGAAAGGCCAGCTGGCTGATAAATTGCTTTATGAAAGACTCCAGACTGTTAAGCCAGAGGAAGGCAAGATCCGTGTGAAACTCAATACGGGCAGGGTATTGCTGCTTTGGCTCTAGAATGTGGTCCATCCACACAGTAGAATAAAATAATGAATATTTAAAGATCAAAGTGTCATCCTCTGGAACACCTGTTAGCCAAAATCCACTTTGGGATTAACTGCCCAAGTAAGTAACAGGCAAAGGTCAGCTCTGTCCTGGTGTGGAGAGGATCGTATCGGCATGGCCAGACCTGCAGCTGAGAATGCAGCACTGAGTTTTGGGTGGGATTTTGTAACACTACTCAGCTCACTTCTGTGCAATAGGAGCAGACGTTGAGAAAATCTCTGAGTGGTCATTGCCACAAAGGAGGAGAATTTAGTTTGCGGTTGCTCATAACTGCGCCGGTTACCTCATTTTCAAAAAAAAAGCCTTTTACTAAAATTTTAAAAGAGAAGTCACTTAAGTTTAAAAAACGCTGTGTTTAAATCCACTCTCTCTTTACACATAAAGGGCCAGTGACCAATGAAATGTTACTACTATGCAAAAAATAGATAAACCAACCAAAAACCAACAACAAAACCCTTAACTGGGAAAATAATGTTGTTTGAAAGTGCAGTTTTAAAACTTTGCTGATGATGTTGCACCAGTTTCTTGACTAAATATGCTGACTCAGACAAAAATCCCTCAAATGTTACTGTGTTCCTCTTGTTCAGTTCAAAAAATAGAAGTGGGTAGGAGACAGTAATGCAGATCTTGGTGTCAAAGGGATTGTTACATGCAGTTTTGGGGTTTTTCTCTTCCTGACTGTGACAGATGGTTCAATCAGGTTACTTCAATATCATCTCTTTGAAGCCTCTAGAAAATCCTTCATAAAGCTGAATTGTCTTAAATCTTTGATTTTCAGCCATGGTGCATATGTTGGATACTGGGCTGTTTCTGAAGGTCCTTCCAAAAGTCATCTTTATAGAGTCTTGTATTCACTACAAAACAAATCCAGAAATGTACCCTGTACTTTGACACTTGTCAGACTGAAAATCATCAGTAGTGTAAAAATTGCCTGAGGTTCTTTATTGAGATTCCTCTGAAGAAACACAAGAAGAAAGATAGATTAAAGTCCTCCCCTGCTTCAAAGCCACTTCTGCTGGCTGTTCTTTGCCTTGTCTGATATGTATACATACTTCTGGGCGTTTGTTTTTTTCTAATTATTCATTTCTCCCATTAAAAAAAATAATCTGTGTGGTCAAATTTTTGGGTTCCTTTTCTACGATTTGACTAGCAATCTCAGGCTCAGAGTTTATAGCTGCTGTCATTTATCCATTCTTGCTACTTTAACTTCATCCTAAATTACATCAAATCTCTTTATCCCATCCATGTAAGCAGATTTGTGTTGTCAGTGTGTGCTGTCAAATGATCCTTCCTGCTCTTTGGAATGGCCAGTGAAAGCATGTCTTAGGATGGATATGCACAGCCAGTGAGATCACTTTTGTAACCCTTTGAAAAAGAAAGCATTTTCAGCTATCAGCCTGTTCTTTAGGTCAGACTGCATTGGTGATAGTGTAGAGGAAAGACTTTACTGACAGCTTTTATGGGAAGGAGAAGGAAATAAGACACCCTGTGCCCCAGAGAGCCCAAACTCATCAGAGCACACAGCCTTGCCCTGAAGCTCTGCCCATCCTGTCACCAGTGGGGGTTCCCCACGGAGTAAGATGGTGGCTGCTGCAGTACAAGCCATGTCTATGCTGGCCAGCTGTGCTCATCATCACAACTCCAGAACAGGATGCACTCACATTAAAATCTCTTCTTAAAAAGATCTCTGTGTAGTTAGTGTAGTGACTAGAGCTACCAACACTGTGGTGAAGATCAGGAATATGTCACAGCAATGTTTGGGGTGCGAAACTCATTCTTCAGGTTAGAACATCATCCTCAAAATGTTCATTTGTTCTCTAACAACCCAAGTTGTTCAAAAGAAAAACGTTAATGAAACTTCATTTCTATGTCCCCTGCGGATCAGAGAGCCCTTGGGTATGGCATCTGTCATTTCTGATAATGCTTCTTTTCAAAGAAACCATGTGGATATTTTGAAAACATTTCTGCCTGTATAAAGGGGAGCTGGTGAATAAACTTGGAGCTGGTATCAGGTGGATTAATTTTTTAACAATAACAGACGACACAAGGAACACAAACAGTCATCCATGAAAGGGTGAATGCTGAGTGACTTGGGTAATTCTCTTCTGAGATATTTTTATGTGCAAACTGTGTAACATCCAGTAGAAACACTTGCTTTTCTTCCTCATAAAAATGAAAGATAGTAGCACCAGAAGAGAGCACAGCTGGAAGTTCTGGCTGCCTTTTGGTGTAAGTGTTTGGAGTGATAACTCTGAGGTATGCCCAGCCACCAGATAAATGCAGTAGGCAGAGGTGACACTTAGTTTTTGTGTTGTTATCAGATTGTGATCTCAAATAGGTGTAGCCTGGATAGAGTTAGAAACTGTGTGCATGCTTGGCTTGCTTTTGTGAAAAAGTCAGGCAATTCAAAGTTCCTTCTGTGAAGCAAGAAGGAGATTCTTGGTGTTCAGCTGGGTGAACGCTCTGCTCTCTTCCCAGAAGCTCCCTCCCCTACTGCAGCTGGTGCTCTGTGGTGGGTGAGTGTCCCTGTGGAAAGTACTTTATCTCTCTGAGCTGCAGGAGCCAAGCAGAAACACAGCAAGTCCAATTCATCTCTTGTCCACCTCTGAAAGGTAACAACGATCCATAGTAGTGGGAAGATGGGCCACATGTGTTCCCAGCAGGACTTCACTCCAACATTATTCACAGCAGTTATTTGCCCTGAGTTGGCTGGTTGGATTTTTTGTTGCTTGTTTGCGGGGGTTTTTTGTGGTGGTAGATGTTGGCAAGTTTTGTGGCTTTTTTAAAATTAGAAATATCTTCTACCACAAGGAGTTGAATTTGCTTACACTTTGAAGCTATATTCTAGCCTCAAAGATGTATTCCCACTCTTAGGTTAAAGCAGTAGTACACAATACTGCTCGATGGAGTGCATGGGAAAGCACTGACTTATCTCTCCTGGCTGGATGCAATGCTCTTCACATGCCTGTGCTCCAAAAATTGCTACAAAACTGACTCACTAGTTCTCTATTTTTGGCACTCTGTAATTCAGCAACTTCCAGCTCTCATCTGTCAAGTTTAGTAGTTTGGGATTTTTTTTTAATTTTTTTTCCTAATATCAAACCCTAGAAGCATTGCCCATCATCTGAAAATTGCAAAAGGGTTCTCTGTACCTCCCATCACTAAAAGTGAAGCTTTGGCAATGTTTTTAATGGTGCATGAGTTGACAGAGCTCTAGAGAATCTACAAAAGGGCAAGAATGCTAAGACAAAAGTTACAGGTATCAGGCAACCCAAAACTGGTATTTATTCGACATCCTTTCAATGTGTTACACTGAAATGCTTAATCATGCACCTATGGAAAGTACTCTGTTGGAATACAAGGATGCCACTATATGGGAAAAATAATTTTAAAATAGAAATAAGGAAATAGTATCATTGCATCCAGTCTTAAGGTCTCTGTCTTCTAACTGTAGACTTTCACTAGTTCAGCTTCTGCTTTTCACTTCCATTTTCTCTCCCCCTTCTTTCAACTGCCTTCATTCTGATTTTCACCCATTATTTGGCCCACTTTCTAGTTACTTTAATTTTTCTCTTGCTTAAATTAGAAAATAGGGATGAAAAAAATTCTTATGACCATTTACCCTGTTCCAGTCTAACATGCTCCTCAATTCCTCAATTTTATTGTCATCTGATCTAGGCCTGTGGCCTAATTTCTGTTACTAAAACTAAGCATGAAATGCATTGTTCAGTCTTACAAATATCATCTGTCATGGCATTGTTAAACTTGGAAGAGCATAAAAGCTCTGCTGCAAGGGGCAACAAAGAAAGCTTGGACTGTAGAAGGAAAAAAGGCTACAAAGATTTTTTTCCTTGTGCCCTGTGCCTTTCACTTTCGACAGACAGTGTCATCCAAACTATGCTGTACTGGGATGCAAACTGTGCTACCAGACCAGCCTGTAATTACTTGGATGACGAGATATTCCACATTCTCATCTCTTGTGCAAATAAGCACAGAGCGGAATTCCCCAAACTAGTACGTGCTCAGCCACAGGAGTTTCACACTGCAGTATTCCAGCTGTCCTTTCAGCTCTAACAGCAATAAAGGCAACTGGAAAATGGATTGACTCCAGGAGTAACCAAAGAGACCTTTAAAGAGGAATCCCCTTGTTTTCTTTTCCTTTAAGCCAAGGTGCTTATGCCTCTTTTGGCAAACTTCAGTGTTCCCTTTTAAATATTTTGCTAGATTTAGGGACAAAGGTAATGGGTGAGGCAACAAGTTTTGAACAATGTGTTCGGCTTTTGATCTTCCTTTTCACTGAGCATTAGGTCCACCTATATACACATCAATACAGTGACACTCTCTGTAATCTGAATTTTCACTACATTGCTGCAACGTTCCATTCTGTTGAGCAGCTAACCTGGTAAACTATGAGCATATCCTGCTACTCAGCCTCTTCTCTTGAGAGTAAAGTCCTTCCCATTTCACATTTCTTTAAATCTTATCCAACTTCTTTGATTTTTGCACCAAAAAGCAGAAGCTTTAAAATAAACTGCTTCAAATTTCCCCTGCAAAGGTACAGGAAGCTGCTCCTTGTTTGAATGACCATTGTCTCTGTTGGACACACACTCCTCACCAGAACTGGGTCTCAGTAGTGCTGGATACTGCATCAGCTGTCAGGGGAACTCTGCACTGTGAGAGTATGAGACTAAGCTTAGGATGGAAAGCCCTTGTGATGACTGAGAATTTAATTTTATGGTCTAGAGAGTGACACACCTACTTGTCACAGCTGAAGAAGTATGTACATTAAGAGATCTTTCAGGTTATGCTACAAGAATGTCTGTTGCATGAGGACTTCTTTTTCATCTTTAGGGGGGGAAAAAAGGGGAAAAAAGTGGCTTTAGTACTAGCTGAAAAGAAAGGGCCTTGTTTAATAATTTGAAGGGACTTTTTGCCTGGCACTGCTTATTCAACTATAATGCATTTAACTCAACACACGTCTCTAAAAGAGATGCTTAGTATTATGTGGAAGGGTAAAAGTTTAGACTTCCCATTGAAGTGGACGTAAAATAAAGAAGATACAGCTTTAAAAATGCATATTTGTAGCCTTCTCATTTGCACTCTTTCCTTCTTATGGATACCACATTCAGTACCACATCAAGCTGCATTTCTACAAGACCATCTATGAGGATGAACTCCTTGCTCTTTATAGGCACATGTTACTGGCATATATTAATTCAGACCACATAGTGTAAATCTATAAAAGTCTGGTAATTGAGAATCACGCTTCCTACAACAGCTGCAACTAATTTTTCTTTCCTTCTTCCCTGTAGAAACTGTTTTAGGATGAGTATAATCTTGCAGACATAAAGAAAAAGTATTTAATGGCTACTCTGGGTACCACTGCAAAGCGACTTTACTGAATTTCATACCTGTTAGGTGCTTCAGTTAACAGGCATTTCATTAAAAGGTTCTTTGAAATACAGGCAAGTAGCAGCAGTGTGGAGAAAGCAACTGCAAGTCATCATTTTGTTGCACTCCAATTTGTTCACTAAGTGAATGAATCGCAAAAACAAGCAACGAGTTGGTCCTAATCCACAGGTACTGAGGAAGCAGGACACCTTTACTTTTTTTAATCAATTCTTTTTGAATGCAGAGGTGACATCAGAGCCTTTTTGCTTTGTCAGAATGATCACTGGTCTTTCTCCTGCTTTGCCTTCCCTTTGCTTTGCTGCCACTGATCCCACCCTGCCTGCATCCACCTGTGCTGTTCCTCCAGCCCGTGACAAAGTGACCCAAGCCTTCCCCCTGTAAAAGCCAAAACTAGCTGGCAGGAAAGAATGGGTGAGTCACATCAGACAGGGAACAAGGTCTGTTGCAACCTTCAGTCTGCCTTTTTGCTGCTGGGGTTTTGCATTTCGGTGAGCGTGATGTCCCGGTAGTGGCTGTGAACCGTCCGCTGCTCTCCCTCCTGGACCCCCAAGCGCCTTTGGGAATCCTGCTGCCTCCCGGGGCCCAGCAAGGACAGCAGCTCTCCGGACCAGGGCCCAGGCCAAGCTCCAAGGAGGCAGCTGAAGGGATGCCACGGGGAGGACAGGGATCCGAGGACAAACTCTGGGTTTGGTGCTCCCTGGAAAGGCAGGGAAGTGGCACGGTACAACCTGGGCTCTATCCGATGGCGATGGCTTCAAGGCCACAGAGGTTCTCTGAGGGGAGCTGCACCCCTGCCACCAGCTCTCCGCTGCATTCGAAACGTGTCTCTGCGCTCTCCTTTTTCTAACTATTCTTTTATTCCTCCCGGTCCCCTGTGCCAGCCTCTCACCCCTGCCACCGGGACGAGGCGCTGGGCTCTCGAGAGGGGCCACACCACCCTCGGGCGGCCCCGCTCAGGCAGACCCCGCGTTACTCCATCCCTCCCTCCCTTCATCCCCGGGACCCAGCAGGGAGACGCAGCAGCTCCCACCCTGCCGGGGTGTCCTTTCAGCCCCGCCGGGTGTCCCGGCACCCCAGGGCGGTCACTTGGGGCGCGGGTCTCCCGAGCGCCGCTTACCCGAGCGCCGTCAGCTCCTGGTCCAGCGGCGGGGCCCCGCTCAGCTCCCGGCGCTGGGCCATGCTCCCGGGGCTGCTCCCGGGGCTGCTCCCGCCGCCGCCTCCGCGGGGCGCTGAGGAAGTGCGGCCCGGCACCTCCCCGGGCGGGGCCCGTCCCCTGCCGTCCATCCCCTCCCGGCCCAGCCCGGCCCGGCCCTGAGCGCCCCGGCCCGAGGGCGAGACCCCCACTCTCGGCAGGAGCCGCCAGAGCCCCCCGGCTTCCAGCCGTGCCCGGTGTGCGCCATGTCGCTCCCGTACTGCTAACGCTTCGGTTTGCCCCCATCGTAGTTCATACTTCCCGCTGCTTTAATCTGTGCATCCCAGAAGTTCGTATTCCAAAGCGTTTCGTTGTCCGTTCGTTTTTCTCCTGCAATCAATCAATGAATGCCCCTCGCCTCTTCGGTGTCCGCCAAAGTGCTCAGCGAGGAAATCTGTGGAGGGGAAATCTGTGTTCGTTCTGTAAGTGTCAGGTGTTCAGTTCAGTCCCCAGGCAGCCCCCAGAGCCCAGGGGGTTGTGGCGTGTCCCTCCGAGCGCAGCTCTCCATGGACCTGCCGCTGGGTTGCTGGGGAAGCGGGATGCTGCCTGCCCACGGTCTGCCTCGCCCCTGACACCCTGACCCGCAGCTTTCCGTGGTGATCCTCCGTGCAGGCTTCGAAGGGCTCCTGCTGTCTCTCTGAAGGAGGAATAGGAACATAAACGGCCAGAAAGATACTACTTCATTCCCTCTTTGGAAGTGTCGAGAGGACTGAGCTCCGTGGATGAGAAATTTCTGAGCGTTATTTGGCTTCTGTTCCTTCCAATACTTAAAATGCTTAAACTATCTCCTGCAATACTAGAGGTTATTCATGTTTCCTGATACTTCTTGAGCAGTATTTATTACAGGTGTCCTTACTAAACTTCTTTGACCAAAGGACAGGATTCCACGAAAAAAAAAAAAAAAGCTAGCTCTTTTCCAGTCATACTGAAGTTTTCACCAGGTATCCAGTTATCCAGTACTGAAAACAAATTTTTTCCAGAAAAATTGGTATTTAAAGAGGATGCAACAGTTACCTATTTTCCCACAAGCAGTCATATGAACTGCATGCCCAGTGTGGAGCTAGGAGACATTTGGAACAGGATTTCTTAGCCTGCAGCTCCTGCTGGTCTTGGGGAATCAGTTTTGAAAGAGCATTTCTAGCAACCCAAATGGGAATATCGTCAGAGGGATTCCATGTGTCAGATCAGACTGTCCTTTGTTTGAGTCTCTAATTGTGGCTGCAAGGTGCTCTGCTTCTGTACTTAACAGTTCATGTCAACAGCCAGACATTCAGTGTAAAGATTTTGCAAATAAGATGGGGTATTTTACTTACTAGGAAAACATAATTTTTAGTGGGGAAAAAAACTTTTTTTCTCTTTCTGAGTTTGCCCCTTCCTGTATGGCTTGTTGAAAGCTTATGATCTGATACTTTCTTTGGTAACCTGACTCTGAAATCCACAACATTTGGTTAAATAGATGCTTTGATGTCTCCACTGTTTGCTTGTATTTGCTGGATAGATTTATTTGTTATTGTTCTCCTGTTCTGGAAGCTGCTGTGTTTGATTTCAGCAGTGATGGATCCATTCCAGGTTATCTTGCCTGTCCTATTGATAGAGGCAGAAAAGCAGTTACCAATATTTCTGGGTTACAGAGGAAAGGGCAGAGAAATAAAAATTAATTAAATTCCAAGCAACCGAGAGCCACAATTAAATTTTAGTAAATCCTAATTATATCACAAATGATCTTAAAAGTTCAGCAATGCAGGCTCAAAGGTGGTTTCCAGCCCTTGTGTACACCACTGTGTTTTGTGCACCAGGGTGTTGCGGTGGGAGGGGGTTCCCATCTGGGAGCAGGTGCTTCCTCTTACTCTGCACCTGACAGTGCAATGTTTCCTCTTCATTTGTAGGGGGGGAAAAAAAAAAGGCAGAAATTGTACTCTCATGCAACAGAGACCAGCTTTCCCTTTAATGAAGCCCACTTGATTTTGGATTTTTACCATAGGTTAGCCACTGGACAGAAAAGCTACAGAGTGCCAGCTTGCAGTGTCCCAAAGCCAGAATACTGCAGTGTCTGAGGTTTGGTCCTGTTCCCAAGCACAGGCATCCCTGTCGGAAGACTGCTTCCATGAGCAGTGAGTGCTGTGCAGAGCAGACCTGTAGATAGCAGCAGTGCTCCAGTGCTTGCAGCTCAGCCTGAGCGCTGCTGGCCACGGAGCATCCCCAAAAGACACTTTGGCTTTCAACTCATCCCCTCGCAGCTGTCAGTTATAAACCAAAGTGTGATTTAATTAAAAAAATCAATCTCTAGGAGTCTTTCTTGAGTAACTGCACCATCTCACAGGAAACAAACACTAAACTCCTACTGTTTTAACTTTAGGTTGTTAAAAATAGGAGAACTATGGCCATCAAAGGTAAAACCCAGTACATGCTTTACAGTGCAGCCACCAGATCTCTCAGTCCAGCAGGTGTTTGATTTTATGATAGTGGTTTTGGAGATTGTGTGTTCTGTTTAGGTAGAAATTGTGGGATTGCTAGGTGAGCTTTTATCACATGTGTCCTGCAAGTGGTCAGGTCCCAGGATCATGATGGTTCTTCCAGGTTTTCAAGTTTTTATGCAGCAGTTGTTTAAAACTGTTAGAAAGTTGTAGCTGTGATCTTGTGCTTTAAATTAATAAATTAATTAATTAAATTAATAAAGGATGATTAGGCTTAGATAGGCATGTGACTAATAAATAGACATGATTGCTGCAAAAGCATAATTAAATAACTCTGAGTTACTTGACAGAACTTGGCAAGAAAGAATTGAAAATTTAATTTCTTTCCTTTTACCATTTCACCTTTCAATAACCTGAACAGATTATAGACAGCTGTGAACCGTCCAAGCAAACCCTAAAGAGAGTGATTTCACCCAAATGAAAGTAAAAGAAACAGAAATATCACAAAGCCATTGTTAACAGGATTGGGATGAGGGGCAGGTTGGGATGGAGCAGAATGGACACCAGCAGAGCACAAGTTTCCTACATAACAGAGAGTCGCCCATTGATTTATTTCTTTTAAGGCAACTGCATCTGACAATTTTGCAGTGGCCAAGACATCTAATCCCTATTACACTCAGGTGTGATCCCATGGGATTCTGTGAAACCCTCTAAAGCAACTACAGAAATCTTTCCACCATATTCAAACACAAGCTGCACACTAGTATCATCTTCTGAAATTAACCTGATTCTTCCCTTCTGAATGTGGCACAGATTGTCTTGGAGTGTTTATTGGAAACAATTTTTTTGCTGGAAAACACATACTGAGTATCAGCATAGTGATGAATATACTTAGTGGACTTTGAGGCACCTAAGGCATGTTTATTTAATGTGTTTCTAATGTCCACAGTCAACACATTTCCAAAACATGCCAGCTAGCCCTATGTTGTCTGCAATCTATTCAGATAGGAAACATGGAACAGTGGTGAGAAAAAGATTTTAAATTCCTCGGGTTCCTAGGGAAAAATGGCTTGAAGATAAATTGTGCAAAAGGAAGGGTTGTCCTTCCCCCATTTTCTCCACAGTTTGGGCTGGGCAGTGCTTCTATAGCTAAAGATCACAATAGTTGTTTAGCTGTCAGGGTTCATTCCCCAAGATTGGATTAGGAACATGTCTCCACCTAGGCACAGCAAGAGATGCAACAGCCATGCCCTCCTAAGCCTTTGTGGAGTTTCCTGCCAAGTAGGATAGGCCCGGCCATGTCACACAGGAATATGATTATGTATGGGATCCCAGAGATATTTATTTAATAATTCAGCTTTATAAACCTCTTAACTCTGCCCTTAGTAAATAAACTAGCATTCTTCATACTCTTTAAGATGTGATCCTTGGGACCAAACATGGTTATCATTTCTAACATAATATACTTTCTCCTCTTGTTTGCTCTAGGAAATTCAGCTACCTCTCTGGGACTAAGTACAGGAGGATTTTTTTCTGATTTCTGAACTTAAACAGGGGCATGGAAATAAGTGCAGGAAGTTTCCCTTGATGCTTGCTAAATTTTTTCCTAGTCCTTGATTGCTGTGTGCATAACCAGGAGCTGGAGCGTGTATATTTTGAGATGATGGTGGGAGATTAAATGCCTCTAGCTAGAACAGCTGTGTTATTGCACGTGGTTTGGTTTTCACAGTTTCAATAATGTGGATAATGATGTGAAGATTATGTGTTTCCAGTTTCAGTTCTACAAGGAAAACTTTCTAGGAACTTTGTCAATCCACTGTTTAATGTACCTGTGTGCTTGAAACCTTCAACACATTTTCATGTCTTCTTAGACATAGCCAAAGTCTCTTTAAAACTTCCCATCTTAGAGCAATGTCATGTTCTCTGAATAGATGCTCCATGTTGCAAATTCTTTTCCTATGCAGCCAAACCCCAAGAAAATCTCTATAAATAAACCCAAACACCTAGAAATTATCTTTAGATTAGAAAATATGGGTTTCAGTGGCTGCTAGTGGCAGCACATGTGGGGAGGTGGGGGAGAGCAGGTCTTGTTGCCAAAGGCCAGGGTTAGGGGCAAGGTTGGAGACAGGCAGCTCCTTTTGTGGTGCCTTCAGCCAAGTGACCTGCTGGTGGTTCAGCCTCTGCCCGAGGGGAATCAGACCTGGCTGGCAAGTCTGTGCACCGAGATTACCCAGTAATTAGAGATGTAGAGACGAGGAGCCTCTCTAGACTCCCCCAAAGATGGCTCTTGGCTGTAGTGATCCGGGGTGGGGAGCACCTTCAGGGTTGGACACTTGAATATTCTCACACTGGGAGTTGCTCCAGGGATTTCTGCTTGCCTGTGGAACCCATCACTCTGTCCTGCAGCAAAGCCCAGGGTGCCAGCTGCACTTCTGTTCTGGCTCCCACCTCCTCACAGATGGAATTGCAGTACCCATTGTCGAGTCTAAGACAGAGCCTGCATCCAGAGCAGGACTGACCACACACACCGGTGTGCACCATAAACAAAAACTGATGGAGATGCAGCATATGACTTTAGGCTTAGGTAAAAGTCTCGTAAAAAGCTAGGCTTAGGTGAAAGTGTCATAAAATACAAAATGAAACTGTCTAAACTAAAGAGGGGGTAAGGGAAAAAAAGGCTGAGAACAGTTTTACTTGCTGTTTCATAAAACTGTTTGTTGTGTGATCTTATTACAGCTCATAAGTTGTTTTTTTTTTCATTTTGGCTTTTTGCAACTTCAAAGTTTACATTCAAATAACATATAATAAATACAATAACATAATATAATAATAATATATAACAAATAACATTAAATGTTTAATAAATTACATATAAATGTACCTGTGCACTATCAAACTTAACAGCCCTGTCACTTTATGCAACTGTTTATGAATACAGGAACAAGCTTCAGGAGTAATACCAAGACCTGAGTAGAAAGGAGCTTAGGAGAAAAGTTATTCTACCTATTCATCAGTAGCTCTGAAAACATTTGAATGTTGCATCATTTATGGCACTGCTGGTGCATAAAGTAGGAGACTGAGAATGTGGGTCAAAAAAGGAATGCAGATTGCTTTCTGAGAACAGTGATTGCAATTTTAGTGCCTTTTCCTTGGGGCTAATATGTTAGCCTTATGTGAACATAATACATTATGCTCACATCTGCATAATAGAACCCCAGAAGACATCTTTCTGGAATTACAGGTACCAGGCATTTTCCAGCACCCCATCAAAAGCACAGTTCACTGCCAGTTGCTCATTTGAAGATGTCTATGCCTTGTGGCAGATCAATATTTTTGTAAAATTACTAAGAGCCTAACCTTAGAAAGAATGCAGGTGCTTTCTAACTAAGATTTTGTGGACCCTAATTGGTCTAATGGGTGTTCAATGTGCTGCAAATGCCTGGTATGGATGGCTGCTTCTCCTACCAGCACATGGCATGAATGACCATCTGCAAGCCAGCAGCAGTTTCATCTTCCATTCCATGTTCAGGCATTTCAGTGACTTTAAAAACCAACACTCTGTCACATTAACACCCAAGAGCGGTCTCCTGGCAGGGCCCAGGTTATAATTAGAGATCCTCTCCAGAATCCTGGTCTTACCTGAGACGTCCATCTGCCCATGTTTCCAGGCATGATCTTTGCATTACCATTACGGGGCACTCGCAGGGGATCTCTCCTGCAATGGCAGGAGAGGTTGTGCATGTTACTGCACCTGGCACACTCTCCCTGCTCAAGGGGATGAGAGCGTGTGCTTTGCTGGTCCTGGTGAGGGGAAAGCCAAGCTTGGGTCATCTATAGAGGATTGTGTGAAAAGAGTAGAGGGCAGTGGAGGCAGGCAACCATGCCGTGCTTTCCTGCAGAACCTTCAAAAAGCACCAGGACTGTCATTTTTTGGCATTTAAACTGCAGATATTGTCTTTTTTTGGTTTTTGGTGGTTTTTTTGCAAGGCGAATGCATTTGGCCGAGTAGCACAGCAGGGGGTATTAAAAAAATCTTGCATGACCGCGCCGCTTCCCTATAGCTATTTATTGTACCATGGACCACAACAGCTGCACCGGGCACCCACGTGACACACACGTCTGGCCTGTGCCAACATATCAGCCCGTCAGGCCCTCTTATTTATACTGCGACTTTCATAGCAGCAAGCTCACCCCACTCCACGTGTTATAATTAGACCTTGAAAACCAGTTCAGATAAACATAACTCAAATGTTAAAAATCTCCAAACTGATTGACATAAACAAGTAAAGTAGTGAGGGGCTGGGGAGCTTGCTCAGATGTGTCCTTGTCACCACGGTTTTGGCACAGCAGGCCGGCTCTGGTTTGAATGAAATACAGCTTTCAGGTAGTGGTCCTTGGTTCTGTTACCTTACAGCAGAGCAGGGTGCACTCATGTTTAACTGCTGTAAAGTTGATACAGCTCAGACCTTGTCAACACTGTGGGTGTGCTCCAAGCCCAGGCACCGATCTAATTTCATTGCAGATAGGCGAAACTAATCAAAAGACAGTTGTATCCTGCGGTACAGGTGCCTGAAATATAAGCTGTAATTGAACAAAGAGAAAATTTGTGGATGACCCAAGAATGAACCAGTGAGGATTTTTCTGGTTTAAGATGAAGAATTAAGGAAATTGAGATTTGAGACACAGCCTTTGTACTGTAAAGAAAATGGGGGAGACTCTTAGAAACATGGAGGTTTTATTGTTTGATTGGTTGATTGCCTGATTTGGTTTCAGGAAGTTAAGAATCTCCTCTTTGAACTCAGAAATTAAATTTGCATGTTTATTCAGTACGTGAGTCAGCTTTCTTTCTCATTTCTGATAGACTGTAAGTTGTAATACCTGGAACCAGAATTTGGCACCTCGTGTAGGCCACATTTATTTCTTGACATTTCTCCAGTTTTTACATTTAGGGCATGTCATGGGTTGGAGGGGGACTGGGCTGTGTGTGAGCTCTCACAAAATTCTAAGTTTGAGGCAAGATATTCATAAGATGCTAGTTCTCTACATCATTATTTTATGAATATTAAAATTTAATTAACTTCTGTCTTGCTTTGAAAGGATTTTGATAGTCCAGGACTCTTTTTGCCAGAGTTGGAATAAAACCAAAACCCCATGGGCTGTAATCTATTGCGAAGTGTAATTATGCACAAGGGCAAAAGCCCCCACTTACATCCAGGAAATTTCAGTTATTTAAACTACATTTCTTGTCTATAATAACCCAGATCTTTGCAGCCTTAAAAAACATAGTGCTGGCCAAAGTATACATGCTATACCCACAGGAAGCATTTTACTAACTTGTGTAAAAACTAAATATTGCACAAATACAAAAGTCTGAAGAGCTTCATATATAAATCAGAAGGCTTCCCTGGCATATTTTGCAAGGATCATAGGATCCTGCCCCAGGGAATCATCCTCGCAGTCCTGAGGGCCAGGTAAAAGTCACACTCTAAACATCCACCAAAGCAAAGAGGCTTTACTGCAGAGCTGCAGGCACCTGTACCACTTCACCACATGTATGTTGCTGTTTTACTTGAAAGACTCAGAAGTGCGCCGCCCAAGGGTTTCACAGGGTGTGCCAGTGTCAGACAGAGATCTGTGAGCTTTTATGCTTCTGGCATGGCTCAAAACTGGGCACAGGATAGCATCTAATATTGGGGGTACTTAGCCAGAAGTCCAGGTGGGCTGCGTGGTTTGGTAAAGCCAAGCAACCTGTACCACAGCCAGGAGCAGAACACATTTGCTGCTTTTACAAGCAAATCCCTTTCTGTGTCACTAATGAAACTTTGAAAGTCATTGTCTTCTGGGATGGAAATGGCCTGGCAGAGAAAAGCATTGACAAGATTGAAACGACTTTTAAACTGCTGAAATGAAGTTCAGTTGTTTAGGAAATGCTGCTGAAATTCACAGTTGGTTTAGTACAGGTTTAATAGGCTGACAGAAATAAACTGAAACCCTGTAAATGAAAAGTTCATTGAACAAAACCACTCAGTATAAAAAAATTCAGGTTCAATGTAAAGATCTCAGAGCCAAATGTTTACCTGCTTGAGTTAGTGAACATTATTTTGACTCCTGTATCGGTTGCAAGTCATGACAGAGTGTTTGTGGTGAAGCTGCAGACAACAAATTTATAGCAATTGAGCTGGATGTAACAAAGCTCCAAGAAGCTGAACAGCAGTTATCCTGTGGCATATTTTGCAAGTGATAAAAATCCATTTAAACAAGAGTTGCATGTTCATAATCATGTTCATTGAAGGGGAGCTGCACATCCAGCATACCTTGGAGATGTCTCACCAGTGCACAAATAGGGATCTTAATCAGCATCTCCAGAAAAAAAAACCTGTGGAGTCAGGTGCGAGGGTGAAGGTGGGGGCAGTTTAGCTGATGACAAGAAGGAAAATGTCACTTTGATTCTTCATCTGCTATCATGGTTACAAGTAATAACCTAGGCAGCAGGAGCCCATGTTAGCACTTTGAAAAACGAGCTTTTGCTTGTTTGGGATTCAAGGTGAAAACTGCTTTTTGGATTTTTAAGTGGCAGGTTCTGCTCGCATTTCTGGGGTGCTTCACATTGTGGGAAGGTTCAGCTGGCTGCTCTATGCCACCAGCATGTAGTTAAGCACTGAAAGCTTCCTTTAGGATCTAAATACAGGGAGTGTAAATGATCTTCCTTGCAAGTGAAACATCTTGGCACCAGAAAACCCCTTATTTTTTTTTTTTTTGTCCTTCTCTTTTTCTTTAACATTAGAAATGTATAGAACTACAATAGATTGAAGCAGAGCTGTTTCAGGGATGTCCAAGCACAAACTCATACACTGGTGAGTAACAGCAGCAGCGGGAGAGGAAAGAGGAAATCTTACCCAGGAGGAGCTGGCACATAACTGGTACTGTGCGTCTGTCAGGTCCTTCAGACTGATATCGGAGCAGATGGTTATCTACAGGAGCACACACAGCAAGGAAATAAAGGCTGCATCAGGTCTTTCATGGTCAAACCCCGTGGCTCCAGGGAGCCCTCATATTGTCAGGCAGATAAATAGATATTTCTTATTACGGATTTTTTCTTGCAAAAAAAGTAGCATCCACAGCAAAGTCACTGTAGAAATTGCCTCTGAAGCCTGCTGCAAAAATGGGGAAAAGATAACTAGGACTGAGATATTTTGGAAAGATATCCTGTACTTGCCAATATTATTGATGATACGTTGTAATCAAGACAAGCCACAGCAAACTGGTGCTGTGGCACCTTACTCAGAGAAGTGGGCTACGAAGGCATCTGTCAGAGACCTCTTCCCAAAAGCTCACCCTGTGATTGTACACAGAGAAGCAAGGACCTCACATAAATCTGGGCTTGATTTAGACCACCTTGGTGATCTACTAAAGAGCTTGGAGTGCCAAATTACCAGGGAGGGAGAGTCCTTAGCCGGGCTGTTAAGTGAATCAAGCCAGGACAGGTTGAAAAATGCTGTTCACAAGAGGTAATGTCCATATGTTCTTCTGAATGCAAAGAGGTGGGTAGTAATTTTAGTGTTTTCCAGCAATATCAAAATAGAATATTTCTTTTGCAAGGGCAGAAATAGCTCGAATTAGTCAAACGGTAATAATTCCATGAGCCATAGGTAAGTTTTGCACTGTAAGTGCAGCCCATGCCCTCCTCCATTTCCACTGCTGCAGGTGAAAACGGGCTCCCAAATCTCATCTCACTCTCCTGAATCTGATCTTATCCTCAAGAGCAGTTCATTCCAGCCTTTCCATCTGTACAAGAGGCTCTGAAGGCATGACAAAAAGTAGTTGCTAAGTATTTAATCTGTGCACTGGGGTGCTGCTGACAAGTCCAGCTCCCTGAAGAACAGCAGAATCCAAAAAGAAACCCTTCTTGTGGGAATTGCAGCAAGTAGGTAGGCTACTGTGGCAGTCACATTTCTTCAGAAGAAAATACAATATCCTGAGTGGAAAAAATAGAGCAAAGTGCCCTTCCTTCTCTAGTGAGGAAGGGTGCTCAAGCATTGTTAGGTTAGATGGGAAGAAGTTCCCGTACGCCAGCTATATGTTTGCAAAAACCTGTTGCAAATCCCACTTGTGATGAGGGATTCTTCCCTGCCTGTATTTTATTTCAAAGTTTTCCTTTGGGACTAGAGAATTGTAATTTATTTATAGAGAAGAAAGAAATCAACATACAAAGCTTATATTTCAAATTTTCATTTATTTTACTGCTGAAAGTCAGCTGTTCAGACAGTTGAAAATACTTGTCTTTCATGGGTGTTGGGAAGAAATTAAACATGTGACTGGGAGATGCATGTCCAGGAGCTTTTCTTGAACAACCATTTCCTTTTCCCTTGCATTTAATCCTGTTTCTACCCGTTGTCTTAAAAGCCCTGTGACTGGATTTTTGAGAGAACATGAACCTCTTTACTTTGAGCAGAGCTAAAGGCCTTCTGAGGGAAGGTGCTTTCTGTACTTTCCCTTTGCATGGATTTCCCCTTCTGTAAGGCAGAGATGACAACTCTGACCTCATCTTTCGAGTCAGGCATGAGTGCAGGCTGGCAGGCATGAGCCAAATCATCTCCTAAGAAGAAATAGTTACGTGTTTACTTTATGCAGTAACGCAAAGTGCTGTGGTTGGATACTCACATGAAGAACCTGACGGGCTCAAGCAAAGAGTGAGAAAGAGCTGTTAAAGGGGAGGGGAAAAAAGAAAGATCAGTTCTTTCAATCTTCACAGCTTCTAATCCATGGCAACCTGCTGCTGAGGACAGCTGAGGGAGATGCACTGAATCAGCACGTCTCTCAGCTGCTTTGGCCACTCACCCTCCTCGCCCACTCTTTGGGCTTCCCTGGCGATTGCTGGGTCTGTATTTATACCGCACTCCCCAGATACTGCAGTGGTGGCTGTGGTATAAATACTGCCAGAGAGCTATCTGTCACTCCTGTCACTTCACTGACAGGCCCCAGTATGGCACAAATATGAGTTAGCAATGGGTTTCTCTGGTGGGAGAATCTTGAGTTGCTTTTAGACACCATGAATTCTTCCACTGCTGAACTCCCACCTTGGGCCTCAGTGCCTGCATGTACATTGCAGGAAGCTGGGGCAAACTTGGGACAAACCTCTTTTGTGGATGACAGCACTGTTTTGAGCTGTGCCATGTTAGACCTGAGCTGTAAGGCTGGCTGCTCCTGTAGCAATGAAGGAGAGTACAAGGCTTCACAGGCCTGCTAATGTACTATTAATTTTGGGTAGAACTGGCTCCCCTTCAAGTGGTACAGAGCACAGGTTTGAGACAGTCATGCTTCACCCACCTCTGGTTTTGCAAACAGGCACCTGAGAGGGAAACCAGTCACAGTCAGCCCTGGAGAGTGGTAACAGGCTTCTGGAGGCATGACGGTGGTAGTGGTGGTGATGGACAGGAGCTCTGTGAGCTCCTGTTTTGGGGAACATTAATCAGAAAGGCAAATGCTGTATGCACGAATGAAGGTACTTCCTATTTTGCGAGTAATCCTGAATATAATTTTAATATAGTCACATGAAATAGCGTAAAGGGAGCAGACTAGAGAGTAGAGACAGCAATGACAGTTTGTAATTTCTGAGGGGTATGAGCATCCTGAAACTCTTCAAGGCAGTATCTAAGGGTTCATCAATCATTACTAAGTGATTGCTCTGAACCCCCTACCCTTCCACTTGGGAAAGTGTTGCAACTGTCTAGATGAGACATAAAGGTGGCCTGTAACCTAAATTTAAAGACCAGATTTAAATTTCTGCAGCTGGGGTTAGCACATGAAGTCTGAAGCCAGAGGAGTGGTAAAAATGAAATTGTCCTTCTTGGCAGGACTTTGACAGCTACGGAGTTGCCCAGTTTTTTTCATCACCTAGTCAGGACTTTTTGTTTGTTTGCTTTATGTTTTAAAGAGGAGACAAACACAGACAGGATTTCAGGTAGGCATTGTGCTCTTTGTGTAGCTGTCATATCACAGCATCCTTGCCACATCCCAGCAGGAACAGAAAATAAAGGATGCATACTGCAGATCAAACATATGTAATGTGGCTGATTCTGTTCTCAGTCTTGCACCTAGACCTCCAGGCTGCCTTGCTTTGGGCCATGGGAAGTGAGTGGAAAGAATGAGAAGTTCAGAGGGTCACATCCATTTCCTGGGGGTTAGCCAGGAACTTCTGGTTTGCCTTTTTAGTGAAGGGTGAGCAGTCCTGTTTGCACCAGGCTGTACCCCTATCTTCTCACTGAAGACCGGATAAAAAATGCCTTTCAAGTCAAGACACCATAAGTCATTCATCAAAAACAAAGCCTCTGAGCATTTCTGTTGCATTAAGAAAAGAATAATACCATGAGAGGAAGTAAAGAAGTGCAGAAATGATGAGGGCAGAAAACAGTCTTCCAAGCATACTCCTTCTTCCTACCTTTTTAACTTCTTAACCAACAAGTTCATGGTATTTTAAGTGCTCTTACCACTTGCACTAAAGCAGCAGTGGAGGAGAAAAAATTGTTATCGAAAGAAAAATGCAGGCAATGGCATACTTTTTTAAAACTAAGCATCAGAATAGTATTTTATTCCTGGTTACTTTAGAGTAGATAAAACAGTAGATAAAAAAATTTTGAACTTGGGTAGGAAAATTATGTGCATTTGATATACGCTTTGAGACACCACATGGAGAAAGAGCCTGTAAATCACTGAAGGTCTCTGTGGTGAGGGGTGGAAATGATGCTCTGGACAAATGTTTCCATAATGCCAGCAGAGGAAAGATAGATGAGAGTAGCCCCAGGCACTGAAGCAGCACAATAACACACTTGGGGTTTTTTAAGACCAGAAGTGTTCAATAATGGATAACCAGTACTGTCAACAGCATATGACACAAAAAAGAAAAGAAGATATTAAGGAAGTCTTTCAGAAAGTTCTTTCTTTTGACATAACCCTTCTCATTTGTATACAAGTATATTCACACATCCTTTTCTAAGACTCATGTGTCTGCTCTATATTTGTTGCTGATATAGGAGTTTTTTGGGGTTTTTATGATTAAAAGAAGTGTGGGATAATTTTTATGATTAAAAAGACAAAAGTGTGGGATAGAAGGGTGTCAAGGAGGAGAGGGCTGCAACCCTGCTACCCATAGTCTCTCTTCCCTGCCCAACACCTCTGTTCCAGGGGGTATTTTCCTCCCTGAGAAAGCAGGTAGTTTGAAATGTAATTTAAGTTTGGATACCTTGTCGTGTGGCAAGGAGAAACAAAACTTGGATTTGGGTAGCTGGCCATTTAGAAAAGCACTGTAGTAAATTCTGTGATGGTATCAGCAGGTAGCTCTTATTTATGTGTGACATAACTGGTTGTGGTTTCTTCCTGGGCGGATATCTGCACCTAAAAATAAATGTGACACAGTTTGTGTTTTTAGCAAGATGGCACAAATACCTTTCAAATTACTCTGTTGACTAGAAAACAATTGCACTTCATCCTCTGATGAGTGCTGGCACCTGCTGCCTTCTGAAGTTTATTTGCAGCATGAATCATCAGCAGGGCCTTGAAGTGCCATCAGTCCATTTTAGGCTCTGAGGACCTGTAACACATGAAGACCTGGCCTTTTATGGACTCCACCTGGGAGCCCATCTTCTGCTGTGGCATCTGAATCTTTGTTTTGTTCCTCATCCTATGTCCCTCCCATGGGAAGGGGCTGTAACCTGGATATCCAAACAATGGAGCTCATGCTGCTGTGGCTACAGTTTCTGTTCACTCCTGGGCAGTGGGAGCTCCATATGGCTCCACCAATCCTAGTGCTGAGGACCTTGGTTTCCAGCTTGTCACCTCGCTGTGCAGAAGCCAAGCACCAAGCAATCTTTGCCACCCTGTGGTCTGTAAAGGAAATGAATGAAATGCGATCACAACCATAAACTATAAGAGCAGTGAAAATGATATTTCTGTACAAAGACATATAAGCTTTTCTCATCAGATATGTGGTCAAAGCTGGTCTGTCCTGTTACTTTCAGAGAACTTGTATGTGTTACATTCTTCCCCAAACTGCTAGTGGCTTTATAGCCATAATCTGTCTTTAATTACTTCTGCATGTATTTTGCAACATTCAGAAATTATTTACAACCTCGAGATATAAGGATCATAAATGTCTCTACCTCAGAGCTGCAGAAACTCGATACTTTTAAATGCCCTTGGGTATGAACAGTGCTGTACAGTGGGCACTAGGTGTGATTATAGTAGCTTTTACTCAGCTAGGCTGGCCTGCTGAACACTGAGGGGCATGTTAAGAAGTAGGTTGGTTCCTTAGAAAAGGGAGTGGAAGAAAAGTCATGTTGTGGCATAGTTTCCCAGGACAAAGAGAGAAAAGCTGCATAAACTCTGTGTCTTTGTGAGCCTGGCTGAGGCTGTTTGCACCAGCAGTAAATTCAGAATCGCCGATGAGTGAAGAGCACATGTGCAAGGGAGCAGGGTGTCGAGGTGCTGAAGCTGACCCCAGGTAGGCTGGCAATGTAGGCACCACATCAAAGCCCTGTGCAGGAGGGAGTTCCCTCTGCTGAATGCACCTGGTTACAGCGGGATACAGTCCTCGTTTTGGGGGTCTGTGCTGCTGCACAGCAAGGTCACAAGGTGTAGGTGTGTGTAAGGAGGGGGACACACTCGTCCTGCAGGGCCCTGCACAGAGTGGGCACGTTCCGGGTGTCCTTGCGTCCCTCTGGCCATGCACGCTGTCCCCGTGCCCCAAGCCAGAGCCTCTCAAATAGCTCCTGAGTGCTGCACCCCCGCGCCCCAGCACTAAGACAAGACAGCTGCAACTGATCTCTCTTCCCCTTTGCCACCTACTTCAGCCAGGCACGGCTGGCAAGGGTTTAGCTTTCCTTAAAATTCCCAAATGTCTTCTGCCTTGAATGAACATGACCCATGTAGGCCTTGATTAGGCCGTCTACCGCCCACAGCATTTCAATATGATTGACTTAAACCCTGAGGGCTTCAAACCTGCTCTTCCTGACCTGGATTAGCGCTGCTAAAATATGGGCACAACAGATGTCTCTTCGGTCCCACAGGTGCCAATTTGCCCCTTAGGTGCCCCTAAATGCATCTCCCTTGTTGCTACTTAGCAGGGGACTCTGCAAGGTCCCTGCAGACGCTGGCCCCATCCTGGAGAATGCCAGGTGTTAGCTTGCCTAAAATGTGGTGGCATCCTGCAGTGCTGCAATAATTTGCCTGTAAGACATAAATTACAGCTGGGAGACAAGAAGGTGTTGGAGAAATCCACAGCAACCCGAATTTCTCCGGGACTTTTCATGGGACTATCAGATCAGTTTGAAAAGGTTCAAACAAAGCAAGTTGCCATCCTTACCCTGCAAAAGCAAAGGCAGCTCAGGTTTGCCTCATTCCAGGCAAAAGTAATCAAGTTTTTTGGGCAGAGGTCACTTCTAATCCCTCAGTGAGAAACTGTGCCTTCTGTCTGTTTGCACCATATGGAACGTTTTAAGGCAACAAGGACTGTAGTTTAGGACCAGCACAGCAGAAGGATAGTGACCACCTGATGAAGGCTACTGAAGCCTCGCTGGGACCTTCTGGACAGAAACTTTCCATCTGCCTCTCCTCTGTGCCACTGCACAAGCAGACCACGTGAAGGACCCAAGCGCAGCCTTGTTCTAGGCTGCCTTCAAGGGCAGGAGGTGAATTTTATCAGAAGCAGCCAGGTAAAGCTGGCTGCTTCTGGGTAAGGGCTCTGTGAATGTCTAATGAAGGTCAGAGTATTCTCCCTGATGGTTATCCGTGCTGCTCGTCAGATGTAACGAGAGATGTGTGAAAGCACAGGCTCTGTTCTGCTCAGCATGCTAAACTGAGAGCAGGGAAAGCATTGTAGCAGATATTTCCTCCCATCTGGCAGCTCTGAGAGCGCACTCTGTATGGAGAGCTCACTTTCCATATGGAAAGGTCAAATGAACTTCACACTTACTAAATTTTATTAGCCAATTTTTGACATCCTTCCTGATGGCTCTACCACATGGTTAGCTTGAGCTCTTCATCCTTCATTAACAGTGATAATGATGATCATTTTTACACTTAGCTCCCAATCCCTATAAAAAAGCCTTGACCGTGTAGATGCCTGAGGACTGCTCAGCCTGCACTACCTATGCTTTTGTGCAAACATGGTGCATTTACTTATCCTGCAGATTAGAGCACTCTGAAATAACTTACTGCTTAGACAGCTCACCCTGAAAATTAGGCAAGTGTCTTTAGTACTAAACAAGACTGGGTAAAATAAACCCAGCTTCAAAGACAAAACCAATAAGTATGGATTTGTACTGACTTAGCTGAAACTTGCCTTGGAAGCAATCAGTCTGTCACCAAAATGTGCCATATTTTGAAAGGGATACTTTGTACTTACTGTATGTTTTTTAGCAAAAACCCACAGCTGCACTGCAACAGTGCCATGATGGTGGTAGAATTGGTGTTGCGTTTTGGTATGTAGGTTGGTTTAGCTCATTAAAAAATTACCTGTGATTTAATAGTAGAATTTGAGAATGGCCAATGGATGCTCCAGACCACATCTAGCTGCACTGTTTTTAAAAAATCTGATTAATTTTCAATTTGAAATGTTTGGCATTGGCAACACAATGAACTTCTAATCAATAGCCAAGAATTTAACGTGTACCTTGTCTGAAGTGTTGCAGTGATTATTGACAGCATCGCAAACTTTGGCTTGCCTTTTTCACATTTCCATGTTTTAAATCAATATTGATCAAAATGGAAGTAGCCCCCAGCAGTCAGACTACAACAGCAATTAGCCTAACAACTGGTGGATCCTCTGGAAAACCTCAACAATTCAGGGCTTTTATTGTGTTTCTGAATTACAGCTTTTTCTTATGCTCTGACTTCACACGTAACCTTTGAAGTACTGTGTTGAAAACATCTGTTGATCTTTATACAGTGACTCTATAAATAGCTAGTGCAGCTATTGCATCCCCGCCTCAACACTTGGGTGACAAAACCATATTAATGCAACAAAAAAAAATTGTCTGTGGACAATACCAGGTTCTTAAGGCAAAAAATTTCGTATGTCTTCCTTCTTCTTCTTGCTGTCTTCTACTGAGATATACTTTGGTCCTGTCCAGCACAAAGACGATAATGGGGATTCTTGCTGTGGTACACTGCATTTAAAATTAGACTGAGGAGAGCTGCTAAAATGCTGCCTGGTCAATACAAATCCAGCATGGTACACTGCCATGCTCTTTTGTTTAGAAACTTGGGTCAGGTAATGTCCAGCTGTGTGGAAACCTCTGTCTGTTGCCTGGTGAAAGTGCTGGAGCAGCCAGTGCTGCAGGTTATTCAGCAGGTGGAGTGAGCACTGAGTTGTGTTTTCATGCTGGTGTAAATCTGGAGATTTGCTGTAAAACCAACAGAACAGCTGTTCCTCTGGTCAAAGTAGGAGAAGGTTCACCTTCAGGGGCACCTGATTAATGGGAAGTACCCAGATGCATGCCAAGGATCTAGTTTTATTTCTCTAGTTTGCAGATACAAAAAATCAGATAAACTTTATGTTAAAAGGCCTTTTCTCGCTGTGTTTTACCTCTGTGTAGGCCACCAATTGTCTATTATGTTAAATATTAATTTTTTTAACAAGTCTGTTCTTTTGTTCTGCCTCACTGGCCAGCTCTTACACCCATAAAGTACTGACAATCACTTTGGCTTAGAGAAGATCAGATAATCTGTATTCTGGTAGGTCAGCTGATCACTCAGGAAGTTCTACCTTTATTTACTCAGTTATTGATATTCATTTGCAGAGAAACACTCTGCACAAAAAGAACAACAAGATTATACAATGGCAGAAAACTTTAGACTCGATGATCCCTGCGTGTTCCTTCCAACTCAGAATATTCTGTGAATCTGTGAATCAGAGCATTATCAGGGATACTAATAGCTCTGCTGACTTTTCTTATTGCTAATGGAGGAGGGAAGCGGCGTCCTCCCCAAACAAAATCACAATTTTTGGCTTCAGTCATAGGTTGTATCATCCTCTGATAAGCACAATAGAAGAGGCTATTTCTTGAACTCTTAGTGATTTCCTTTTTGAGATAGTCTTTTAACATAGCTGCATTTTTAATATGATCTTACTAAGTATTTTTTTCACTATTTCTAGTACTTTATAAACATGACATCTGAAAATAAGATCTGGGCAGAATGTAATAAAGGACAAGCATGTCTTCATCTCTTGCAGCAGCACACTGTGACAGTACTGGATTTTCAGCTCCCCAACCATTTCTTGAGTAACCAAGCTTGGGAACCAAACTACTTTGTTAAAAACAAGAATGTCATGACCTTCTTCCACACTGGTAGCCAGAGACCTCTCTGTGAAAGCCCAGTGTGACTCATCTTCAGTGGGCATTAATGCACATGGGGGCAGAAAGGTTTTGTACGTGTGCCTCTGTCTCGTGTGCTTGGCTTTTGTGCCAGCTGCAAAGCCGTGTGCTGCGGGCTGGAAAAGCTGCCTAACAGACGAAGGCAGCTGCCAGGAGAGCTGCTGCATGCTGATCTCCCAGCTCCTTCTCCCGTAACCTTGGATGACCATGGTTTCTGGGTAAAGGGAGAGAACATGAACCTCTGGGTTAGGATCTGATAAATCGTGCCTTTCCCTCAAACAGACGTGATTCGTTCTATCACTCCTGGTAAGCAGTGGCCTCAATCGTGTAACTTGAGAGCCCGGCCACGTACAGTAGAGATCAGCTTTGGTCTGCTCGGCTCAATCCATGGGCTGTACTTTCTCCATCGCTGTACAGCTCTTCTCAGGTTGCCATCATATCCCTGGAACTGCTTTTGGCTGGATCTGATCACTAAAACAACTGTACAACCGCAACAGGATATGTGTTAAGTAAGGCTTTATTGTCAAGTGGTGCTGGACTTCTGCCCAATCACTTTAAGTGCCCATTCTCTTCAACATATTCACAGGAGGAGGAGGTATGGAGGTTTCAGCTGAGAGCAGTGATTTGTCCAAAAAAGATCAGCATGTGCTTTCTTTTATCAACCAGGGATAAAAAATCGTTACGCTGTGTTCTCTGCTTGCTTTATATATTCAATTCATGTGACTTACTGCATGGAAAGTTAAGTGGCTTGAACTGCTGGTGCACCAGAATAAGACCTTAATGGACTCCTCTTTTTCCAGCATGGACAGGAACATGCCCTAGTTGAATGCATTACCAGGGCTCAGGAGTTCATTCAAGCTAAATATATCCCTGCAGTGCTGTCAAGGTATCAGTCACTAAGCTTATATATAACTACGTTTTTTCCCATATAAACCCACTGGTATGGTTTTATACCATTCAATAAAACAGCCCAAAGCACAAAGTAGATTTCATTTGCTTTCCCTTTAACCACATAGGCTCAGCCAGATCATTGATCCTAGTTTGGGCAGAGCTACCCATCCGGCTGATCCTCTTATTGAGACCCCGCAGTGGCTTTCTAGCATACCACGTACTTCTCTGAGTCCTGAGAAAGGGCTCAGGGCATCAATCTCTCTAGAAACAACATTTGCTTTTCCATATAAATGGGAAGTAAGGCAGTTATAGTATGGCCAGATGGGGAAGTTTGCCTTTACATATATATACATGTATACAATACATGCCTTTATGCACCAAAGTGACTCGTCTGAAGTAAGAAGCTAATTACTGTCTGCTAATGATAGACCAGCTGGGACTTTAGTTGGGCTGAACTCTTCCTTTGCTGGTTGTTCTGTAAGTTTTGGTGAAAAGTTATACTCTAGAAGCATTTTCTCCCTTCTGGACTTAGTTCTGGCAGGGTCAGGACACAGGAATGGAAATATGTAAAGGGATAAAACTCAGCTAAAGTTTTCGTTTTCCAATCTTCTAAAGCACAGACTACCAGGTGTGAAATAGCTTTTGTGAAAAAACAAACGAACAAAAAAATCCCCTAGGCTCTCTCTTTTTTTGTTAATTAATTTTAATCTCTTTCATATCACAAATGCTAAAACAAACAAAATCTCTCTGACAAGATGCACATTCCCAGGTTTGGCGCTTGAGGGTCTTCACTGTTGCAGAAGGGACTGTGTTGTGATGATGAAGAAAAAATGCTTACATAGAGATATCCAAAGATGAGATGTCCCAACTTAGCTGCTGTGCTTTTGCAGGTGCACAAATGGCCAGCACCCCAGCTAGCCAATTTAAAGCTATCTCGAGTATCTCTCTGCTACCCTGCAGCCAGCAGCTGATAGAGTTGTTACTTGTGTCGCTGGGTAGCAACCTTTTGTGCCACTAGGCTAGTATTGGTAGTAAAAGAAAACAACTACTAGAGTGCGGCCAAATGCAATTCCCTGCTGGTCACTTAATTTACTGACCACTTCAGAACTATCTGTTAATTAGGCTAAGCTCAGCAAATGGTTCATAAGAGGAGAAAGAGTTGTTGAGTGTTCAAATTTTCTGAAACAGAGAGGGTTTTTTGCTTTCTTTTCCCAGACTTGATTTAGGGGGAGGTCTGGAAACCATTCAGAGTCAGGAAGGGGAAGGCTTTCCCTCTTACTTCCCTCAGCCTTGAGAGTTATCCAAAGCAGAATATGATCCATGCTCAGTTCCATGTGCCCCTGGCCATGATGTGCCGGTGCGGGTGGAGGGATAGGAAGAAACTGCAAGAGCTACTGAGCAAAGAGGCTTCTTTGGGAGAGAAAGGTTGCCCCATGGGGGTTGGTTTGGCCCTGGGCTCTGGGGCTGAGGGAAGAGAAATGACCTGCAGCATCCAGCTGGGCTCTACAGGGAGCCCATCACCCCAGAGGGTTTGCACACCAGCCCTCACTGCTGAGCAGCTACATCCAAACATGCTCCAGTCACAAAGTGGACAAATGCTTCAGTATTTTGGCAGAGTGAACTCCACAGCAGCCAGTATTTGCCCAAAATTCACCCTGCCTCATTACCAGGACGATCAGTTTATTAATTGAGAACCTCCATAAAGACAACACTTGAGGACAAGGTTGGTGCACGCTGCAGAGGGGAGGATTCCCAGGCGGGTATCAGGGGAGATGTGGTCAGTGTCTGCCCAGCCTGGGGATCTGAGTCACAGGGATTTCAGAGAGCTCATCACTTCCTGGGAAGCACTCAACACCTCCCAGGATCAGGCCTGCACACTCTGTGTGGAGCACCCTACTAAACCCCACACCCCTGGGTGCCGAGACACCAACTGTGTTATCAAAATGCTGTGGTAAAGGAAAGTAGCAGGCCTTGAGAGAGAACCTCAGCCTCCTTGGAGAAAAGAGAATAGACAATTTCTATGTTTAAAGTGTTCTTATTTTTCCTACTTTTTAAAATATTCCTATTTTTCACTCTTAATTAAAGGAATTGTGGGAAACACAGAAGTGGATAAGCAAATATCTAGCATAGCAATAGACAGATAGTGTATGTTTTCTATAACTAGATAATAGGCTATAGCATTTCTATAGTTATGTTTTGATAGATATTATATGTTTTGAGGCCAACCTTGCAACTGCAGTTTAATGAAATTGCATTAAGCTTCAGCATGAGAAGGACTGCTCAGTTCATGAAGGAGGTGTTCAGGTGCTTGCAATCTCCTAGAAGGTGAATTAACTCATTGCACAAGGTAAAAAAAACCCCAGCAAATCCAGGCATGGTGTTTATACTGCTTTTTGGAGAAACAGTATTAAGATGAGAGAGATTTTCATATTGCAAATTAAAAAGTACTTTTTCTCTGGTTAGATACACAAGGGCTAATTCTTAGGGTGCACATGCATCTCTGGTAAACATATACATTTAACTACAAGCTCTTCTGGACAGTTTGTCCTCCTGTCCCATGGAAAAATGCAGTTTCTCTAAGTTAAAACTGTTAAAATTCATGTAGAAACTCTTACTATTTCTGTTTCTGAGGCTAGCTATTAAGAGTTGATGTTTTATGTATTTTTTGCAAAGTATAGGCATTAAAATTTGTATAACTTTCAATAACATATTCTGCAGAAAAATATGTAAAACCTTTGGAGAGTAAAATTACAGAATAATGCCTCACATAAATAACCTTTCCTTACTTCACTTTTCAGCTGAATGTGGGGAGCTACTTACACATTTTTTATCTCCGTGAGATCTGGAAGGATCAAGGACAAAATAAAAAATAAATAAATAAAAAAAAAGTAGTCCAATTTAAATAAATCCCTTGCTCTAGTATTACTCAGCTTCTGCCAAGCTATCATTTTCCAGCCTCATAAAACTGTCATGTCATTAGCATTTTGGGATGGTCTCCTTATAAACCTGACCTTTACAATGGATTTTGCAAGTGGATTTAAAAATCTTATTCTTACTTTCCTCCGCAGCTGCCTCACGTACTGACTAAAAGGTTTTGTCTGTTGGAAACTGGCTGGATTTATAACTCCTCATTATGTAGCCAGCTTCTCACCCACAATTCTTTAATTTGTAAGCCAAGCGAGCCAGCAGAGAAGCACACACAAAAGCATGGATGTGACCTTTATTCCGGGCAGGCACGTCGCATGTGGATCATAATGGTGTTTATTGAGCTGCCCTATATATAGCCCCTCCATCCCGAGAGGGCTTCGGTGCGAGGGCCGCTTGATCCCTGTAGCTGCTGCCAGGCGGTGGGAGGCACTTTTGCTGGCTTTCGCTGTAAGCCTGGTGAGAAATGCCTCCGCACGCTCGCCGCACGCACTCGGCTCGGTGGCCAAACATAGGCCCCGGGGCAGGAGCCGTGCATAACCAGCGGGGATCGCTTTCCACGGGGCCCTCCCGACATTATTTATTGAACCCGGGAGCAAATTAATCCCAATCCGACGCTGGCTGCTCTCCCAAGCGTGGCAATTTCATGTTACAGTCTCGGTGCAGATTCGCAATCGACTGCTCGAGTGTACATGCGCCTGTAGGAGCTCTTCTTTGTCAGCAAATTGTTGCCCGAGCTCAAAACCCCTCTGCAAAGCAGTTGGTTGCATAAAGGGATGGTGTTATCCTATATAAAATCCAGATAGACTGCTTGCATTTTTAATTCTAAAGTAAGTGGGGGAAAAATGGTACCGTTTTGTTTCCATGTGATGGCCCCATGCCAGTTAAAAACCGGTTTTTTAAAAATATTAAAGTAATAAAACTAGATTTAACAAAATCTGGTAATAAAAAGTAATAAATTAATAAGCCATGAGAAAATTAAGAAAAAGATCTTGAGTATAAATAAGATATATATTAAAATACAATACGAAACATCATAAAAATAAAATTCATTTACATTCATATTGCTTCAAGAGATAATTTCTTGTTTCCTCATGTTCAAATACCCTGAATTATGCAGGCAGGTTTTGAGCCTGAACTTTTCCTCTGAAATCTACCTCTGTAATCAGTTTTGTGTAATTTTAATGAATGGTCATAAATCATCTCTCTTTCCCCCCACCAGCTTGGCTGATAACAACTCAAGGAAAGGTCACGGTTTCGGGTTTTTTGGCAATCATCTCCACAGTTCCAATAATCAGATACATCTGCAGTTCTCGGCTTACCCAATAATACTGTACAGAGAATAGGGTCACTGAGAAAGTTCGCTTCCAAAGCCAGATCCATGATTGGAGATTTGAACAGATCCAGCCACCTGGGAGAGTTGCTCCTGTGGAAGAGGGACTTTGAGAGACCTGGGAGAAGGAGCAGCAAAGTTGAAATCAGTTGATGTACCTTCAGTTCCTGGAGAAATGTGGGCATAAACTTGCACTCTGTAGGCAAAGAGAAAAAGAACAGATAAATAATAATGTGAGTTTGATCGGATTTGTTCTTGGTGAGTTCTTCTAAAATGGGGCAATGGGCTTTGCAGAGAGAGCAGAAATGGTGTTTGCCATTCACAGGGCATGATTCTCTTCTGTTAGCCAAGTAGGGAAACACTGTGCTGGTGAAATTATGAGGTGAAGAAAGACTGTTTGGATTGTGTTTGAGGGTCAATTACAAATACTGCATCATTTGTGTTTGTAGTGAATTTATGGGGGTCAACACAATTGTGTTTGTTCGGTATTTTCATTAGTACTTAGAGGAAGAATGGAAAACGTGCTCAGGGTAGGGCCCAAGCTGAAGGACAAAATCATGCCAACATGAAAAGAATGAATGTTACTCAGGGGTGGATGAGCAGGACAAAATTATTCCGTCCCTCTTCTCACCACAGGGGAGGCTCCACCTGGTATCTTGTGGGCACCCCTTCTCACTGTACGTACAGATGGGCTAAAGAACATCTGAGGAGCAGTGATGGGAGATGTAGCTGGTATGTCCCACAGGTAAAGTGAACCTAGGCCTAGGGAAAGTTGAAGGAAACACACTGGTTGGCCTTAGTTATGAAAAAACCTGTAGCATAGAGTGGGAATCATCTTTTTCCTCTGTCTGTGGCAGAAATAATGGATTGACAGCAAGGAGAAGCCAGGTAGACCTGAGGACTGTTTTTCTGATGGTATGTGGATAATCAGGTACCAGGGAGATGGCCTGGGGAGCCATGAAGTTTCTGCAAGAAATTGGTCATTGCAGGCTGTACGGGCACCTGCCAGGATGTTTGTGAAAGCAATAAAGTGTTTATAATTAGTCTTATTCAACAGATTCCCGCAGTTTGCATGTGCTATTGCTGTCTACATGTAATAGCCACCAGAATATTCTCTTGTATCACTGACATTGTAGACGCAGTTTAATCTGACATGCACAAAATCCAGCAAGTATTTGATTTATTCTGTCTGAGAAGCAGACACTGCATATAAATACATGAATGCATATTTAGACTGTATTTGCAGCACGACTGAAAAGTACGGGTGAAATCTAAACTCATTCTGGGATTATGTTCCTGCCTGTTTGTTTTGGCATGAGATTTTGGGGTCTGGAAGAGAAGGATGGGTAGCAAGGGAGAAGGCTCTGTTTTAAAAACATATATATCTTCTGCAGACCTTGTAAGGCATCCAGCAGGATCTGCTTATAGCAAGGGCCAGAGGGAGCTGCAGGGAGGGCGGGGGGTTTTTGTTTCACGAGCACTTCAGGCACTGCTCCTCACAGGGGCTCAGTTACATGGGAATGCACTGCAGAGCGTAAGGCAGTGGCCAGAATTTGATCCTACCTCATCCTAGGAGGAAAACTGGCCTCCCATTTGGAGGGCCACGCCAAGGTCTTTGAATCCTGAAAGCTCAAGCACTCAGGTTAGGGTCTTGAAACCCACCCAGCTCTGGAGTTTCTTTTGAAAGGTCTGACTCTCACTGAGAAGGAGAGGTCTGCCAGGAAGGAGTGCACATTTGGTTTACATTTGCAGGTTGAGTGTTAAGGAGAACCCCTCAATCTCTTCAACAGGCTTGGCATGGAAAAGGAAAGATCCCCTTGACTGGCATAGTCTCTGTGAGAGAAAGGATTGAGCCATCCAGGCGTTGGATTTTACTTAGTTTTTTTGGTTAGTACTTTTTCAGTCAGTCCCTTGCTAAATGCCATAAGAAACACCATTTTGGTGCAAGCTAAAAAAATCTCATTTTATTTCCATTTGGTTTTGCTAGAAAGCTTCCATACCAACACACGTGTGTGGGTATTGTATTCCCTTTCAGTATATCTGGTAGCACTTGGAGATTTATAATGTGTACTGGGCTTCACTGTTTGTTGCTAAACCACAAATCCACCTCTTCTTTCCCGAAGTGGCATTTGCTCCCTCCTTCTTGGGTACTAGTCCTCAGAGAAAATCAGGGTGCTGGGATTTTTTTTCCTTCTCTTTAACACACACACACACACAAAGAAATATACACATCTAAACTCCAGGAACGTATTTTTTTCCTTTGATTTCAAAGGTGAAGTTTACCACAGAGCTCACTTTGACAATGTGCAATGTTACCAGAAAACTACTGAGAGAAAAATTTAATCCAGTAGTATTCAAATACTAGTCAAGAGAATAATCAGCTAAAAATTAAAGCTTCTTCCTATGACTCTGTCATTCTTCATCTCTGAACCTATAGTAAGCAGCTTTTGCTGTGTGCACAGAATGAAACAGAATCCTTGTGTGGTTTCCTTATTTTCTGTGAAAGACATCAGCTGCCCTGTGAGAAGCATAACCTCTCTTGCAGACCATCTTAGCTACTGGAACAGTGTTTGTCTTCTCCATGAAAATAATATTTTGGTTTTTCTTGTGTATGAGCCTGATTTTTATAACTCCTTTGTGATGACTCAACACTGTGAGAACTAAAATATGTAAGTGGTATTAACATTTCCTGAAGTTAAATTAACAGATTAATATTTTAGCTTTCCCTAGTCAGAGAAAGCTCAACTAAATACTCCCCCACCAGTTGTTCACTTTCCCGTCTGTCTCAGTTAAAGGAAAAAAACCCTATGCCTTCTTCTGTATATTCTTCTATGTAACTGTATAGTTACAGTCTCCCTAACCTCATTCTTTATCTCTTGATTTGGCTTTTAAGTGCCTCTTCCCAAATCCCTTTTAAATCCCACTTCCCTGCTACTTCCATGAGTAATGCATTTTAAGGTGCACAGCTAATTCAGCCTATCTGCATTTTTTACCTGTCTGACCTAACCTATATGAGCAAAGGACAGAATGTGGTTAAAGAGTGTATGTTGTTATTTTTACCAGAAAGAGCTTAAAAGTAGAGTACCTCCTATGTTACAAAAAGCATTCAACATACGGATTTTCTGTGATTATGAGGACAGCTCCAGTAATACTTCATGACAGATTTGGATGCAGAAATCTTAGCCTTCAGTACCATTAGTGAGTGAGAGAGATTTCAAGGTAAAAACTGCAAGAGAGTAATCGATGCTAACGCATGCCTCAGCTGAGTATTGCTAGGATCATAAGGATGACATGTTACTTATATCTTACATTATTAACCAAATCACATTGATCTGATTATTAATCAGTGGAGATGTCATGCCAGCATAGAGCAAGAAATTGCTGTTTGCAAGAAGATGTGATGGAGCTGCAGTTTTCCTGTGTACTTTTGACCGTGACCAAACAGATCTATCATTTTGCTTGCTGTAGGGTTTGTCTGGCAACTGTAATAGATACAGAAAAAACCCTTAAACCCAAAATCATCTACACCTTTGCAAAGGAGTTGGAGTACTCTGATCCCTTGTAAGGCAGAGTCACAGGGGAGCAGTACTGGGGAGTCAGCCCCGGGTTCAAGCTGTGCACCCAAGCTTTGGATGCGATGCATGGAGGCTATTAGACACCTCCAAAACAGGCTTTACAAAAGCTGACACTATGGTAGCTAAGAAGAGAGGCTGGGAAGAAGGCATTAAGCCTAAACCCCATGGAATTTTACGCTTTGCTTGGGGCCAGACTCACAGCAACACATCTCTGAGGAGTTGGCGCCGCATCAGTGCAGAAATTTCTGATACAAAAAACAGGGGAGGAAATCCTTCTCATTTTCCCGTGCTCTTCTAATGCCAAACAGTGCTTAGAGTACTTAAGCTGGATGTCAGAGATTCACTTTTTACAAATGGCATTAGGATTTGTGTGGCTCTGTACCCTGCAGCAATGCCTTAGTGCCACGGGAAATACCCTGATGCGACTGCCTAAGGCATGCAGGCCTCCAGGTCTAGCCATGACTGAAAGTGGAGAAGAACAGGTGTGGATATTATGTATGTATTTTTGTCACCAGGGGCATAGGTTCCCTGTGCTGAGACATAAGTATGTTATAAACATACATGTATGAACGCTCCATTATGGTTTCAGCCTCTGTTGAGAGTCATTGCCTGGGTTTGTAAGATTGAGTAAATTAAGTTCAAGAGGAAAGGAAAAGAGCAGAAAAAACCATCTTGGGACCATAGCTAGAAACTAGGCTGTGAAAATAGATAAATAAAGAGTCAAGTTTCTATGTTCATTTTGGTGGGGATCTTGTCTGGGGATCTTGGCAGAAGTACACGAACAACTGTTACAACTCGAAAAAATAACACCACTTTCAATTGTGCAGGTTTGGGGAGCAAAGATCTGATCCATTGTGTACTCTTAATGCAGGAAAATCAAACAGTAGATAGGAGAGCAAGGTGTGAGAGACTGACACCCGAGACCCTGGTTTGGGAGACCAGAACGTGGGGCACTGAGAACTTGAGGTGGAGGTCTTGCTTGACAGGAGGCATCTGGTGGAAGGCAGAGGCAGAGCAGAAAGCCAGGCTGCTACAGCTGCCAGCAGTCACCCAAGTACAATGAATGATCAGGGTTTAAAATGCATTCCTCGGCATCCCAAGCATTTGGAAAGGACTATATTTGAGGATCTACTCTTAGCCCATCATCAATTAAAACTAAGATGTCTCTTAATAATATGATAAAATATTTTCTTTTTCTAGTTATGTCATGATTTTACTGTGGCTGCTTGAGACAGAAGGGCAAGCCTGTAATATGTGTGGATGGGACACAAAACCCAGCAAAGTTGTTTAGGGGTGACGATGCCATTTACCGCAGCTCTGTGAAGAACTGCAGTCACTGTGTGTACCAGGGGAGTTGAAGCTACATAAACCTGGGCTAAGACTAAGGCTGAGGAAGCCTAATACTCATGAGAGCTGGTGCCCAGCTTCTCATTACCAGCACACTAGAGGCAGGACAGACTCAGTGAGGATGGGAATCAGTTATCCCTGCCGCTTGGGCAGAGCCTCACTGCACGTGACCTGACTTGCTCCAAACCCTCCAGGTGTGGAGGATGTGTCTTTCTGTTAAAATATCATGTAGCGCTCCAGCAGGATTTTCCATCCTGTCAATCTATGGCGTAAGAAACAACCACGTATCTATGTAGGGTACTAAAAACTGGAGCCTCCTCACTTGTTTTCCTCCAGGCAGCAGAGACCCTTCTCTGAAACAGACTATGAACCTGCCCTTGCTGCAGGGAGCCTCACAAGACTCTGCTTGGGTTCAGTAAAGAAAGCAGGACATACTTCCTGGAGGCAGCAGGAACAATGCAACCCCATGGGGAGGATGGCAGCAGAGCATCCTGGCTACAGGGTGGGATGAAGAGCTGGGAGCACTGGGAAACCCTTGTTTTGGCACAGACAGTGCTGGGAGGAGTTCTGGGATGGCATCTGCTCTGCAACTTGGTTCCTGTATCCTTGTGGCATCCCTGGCAGAGCTGCACACCATGCCAGTGCATGCAGCTGTAAAGCCCTGGATCCTGGTAATAGCCTTAGGGATTTCCACAACTCTCCCCCACCTCAGGTCAGTGTTACCAGCCCAATGCCAGCTTGCTCACCTAAGTGTTCAGGTGCTGTAAATTTGGGATGTTGTTTTTTAAGCTGTACATTTAGGACATTACCTGCATTGTATACCTGAGGGCTGCTCCTCAACACTGCTCGCTTTCCTTCGTTTCTCCTCCTCAGTGTTTGACAGCTTGTCATTTGCAAACTTCCATGGTGCTGGAATGATTTTTGGTGTGTCATCTCGGGGATCGCTCAGTAAAGCTCTCAGCCACCAAAGGTCAGACATACCATAGAAATGCCTATTAATAGATCTTAGGTGCTGGTTGTGTCTAAACAGGCATTTCTTGGAAAGAGAAACATTTCTTGGAGACCGGTGGCTCTCTGGATTACTGTAAAGGTGCAGGGCCAGGCTGGCATCCGTAGGGTGTCCCTACACAACCACACGTCCTGCAAGTAGGGGACACAGGGTGCAGGGGGATAGTTTAAGGAAGAAGATAGCTGTTTTGCCACTGCTGCGTGTGGAACGAGGCTGCACTTGCTGCAGACAAACCGCGTGCTCAGACGGTGCCCTGGGAGTTGTCTCCTCCAGCCGGTGCCGCCGGCCCCCCAGGGAGCTGGGCAGTGGCAGCATCTTTGCAGGCATGGACAGTTCTCTCCTTCCAAGGGCCGTCCGGGCGTCTTTATTCCGGCAAACACAGATGTTTAAAATAGGATTTCGTTCAGCCGGCCTAAGTGACGCCGGCTCTATGTATAGTCCGCGCCTGGGGCCGCCCAACTGAAGCCCATCTCGAAAAACCCGGAGGACCTGGGCCCGTCCCGGGATGCGCAGGGCCAGCTCCCCCGCGGGGGCCGGACGGCCTCCCCCGAGCCGCGGGGGGAGCCGAGCCCGGCCCGACCCCTCCGCCCCCCGGCGGCGATGCCCGCCCGGG
>VYZT01037096.1:55023-65535 GCA_013400735.1 Pomatostomus ruficeps
AGGGCCCGCCCGCCGCCCTGTACCGCCCGCCGCTGCCCTTCGCCGCCCTGCCCGGAGCCGCGCCGCCACCGCTGCTCTGCTTCTCGCCCTCCGTGCCCGCCGCGGCCACAGCGGCCGAGCCCTTCCCGCAGACGCAGCGCAAGGTGCTGCTGGACGTGAGCACCGGGCAGTACTACCTGGTGGACACGCCCGTGCAGCAGCCCCTCAAGCGGCGCCTCTTCGACCCCGAGACCGGGCAGTACGTGGAGGTGCCGGTGCCCCAGCAGCCGGCCGTCGCTCCCGTCCCGCTGCCCCTCTCGCCCCTTGCCCTCAATGCCGGCGCCTATGGCGCCACGTACATGCTCTACCCCGGGCTCCTGCCCGCCGCCACCGTGCTGCCCGCCGGCGCCCTGCAGCGCCCGCTCTCCCACTCGGGCAGCGATGCCAGTGCCCCGCCGGAGCCCGGCAGCCCCGCCGCGCCAGAGGCAGCTTTCGCCGAGAGTCCCTACTACGTGGCGACCAGCAAGGGCCCGCCGCCGCCGCGGCACGGGGCAGCCGAGGCCAAGCCGGTCATCAGCATCACAGCGCCGGCCACCGGCCCGCGGATCGTCGCTCCGCCCTCCTTCGACGGCACCACCATGCGCTTTGTGGTGGAGCACCGGTGAAGAGAGCGGGTGAGTGGATGCTCGGCGGTCACCGGGGATGGGTCAGGGCAGACCGGCTTAGTGGCCAAGTGACAGCTGTGCCACAGCTTCTCCTCAGGGGGGAAAGGGTCCACAGAGGGGCCCTCACCATGGCGTAAAATATAGATAGAAAGGTTAGGCACACCCGTTAGTGCAGTTCAGTATTCCTTGGAGCTTCTTTTTCTGGCCGTTTCAGAGAAGCACACCATAGCTGCTCATCACACCACCTGTATTTGTGCAGCCCCATGGCTGGGGCACCTCCCTTTGCTCTCGGGGATGGGAGTGTGGTTGGGCATCTCTGGGTCCATCATCTGGACCCATCTTGCAAGCCGTGAAAGAGCCCCTTCACCTCAGAACACATCCTCCTCTTGTCTCACCTCTCACCTCTTCCTCCCACGGGGAGGTGAGCATCTTTCTCTTTCCCCTGAGCCTGTTTGTCCCCAACCTCAAGAAGAGTGGGAGAGGAGTCTGATGGAAGCAAGCCTGTATTTTGGGTCCTTCTTGTTAGCAGGGCGAGGGAGCAGGATGCATGGAGCGGTCCCTGGTGTGCTCCTGGTGCCATGGGGCTGCTGGCAGGGGCAGAGATGCCCACAGCTGCCTGTGCTGCAGGAGAGCTCCGGTGGAGCCCAGGGGCAGCACTGCAAAGCACAGTTTTACACAGCAGCTCTGAGCTTGGAGTGCCATAGTCCTGACAGTGTCCAGTTACCTGGGGCTGTAACCGTGGGCCAGCCTCCCAATTCAGGGATGTGCATGCAGCAGTACAGAGTACCTGTCCTGAAGTGAGGAGGAGGGGATAGGACTGAGCCTACAGCATGCACTGAAACCAGTGTGATGCAGTAGGTCTTGTGCAAAATAACCAAGGAACAACGGCATTTCATTTTAAGAGACCTGAAATATTACAAAAGTGCCTTCAGGACTTTTGGTGTCACTCCTCCTTTTGCCTCTTACATTAGAATGCATGGCTCATCTTTATCACGTGCAATATTAGGCAGAGCTGCCACATCTTCTGTGGCTCACCGAGGACTCACAGGGTTGGTTTTTGGTGTGTATGAAAAGGCAGAGAGAAAGAGTGGAGGAGTGGCAACAGTCAGAAGTTTGGGTTTGTCACCAGTTTGCACTGAGCTTTGTCCAGTTGCATGCTTTGAGGGTAAATGTTGGCTTCTAGCACTTGGGTTATTTATTTTGCTCTAATATTTTGTTTAGTTTGCATCATCTACTACTGCATAGTAGATTATTTGTTGAATGAAACCTTATCAGTGTGATTTATACACTTACTTCTCTGCTTGTAAATATTTTATCTTGAAAGTTCCATTCTTTTATCCTGGCTGTGGATGAAGTTGTTTTCATTGGCCCCTATGGGTCACTCAGGACAGGCAACGTGCCAGTTTAACTTGAGCTCTGCTGTGCTGCTTGAGTTCATCTTGCCAGTAAAGTCTTCATAGAGAATCTAGATAAAATGGCAAAAAGTAGTTGATTATTTTCCATTAGTCTGAAGGCTGAATTGAGACTGCTAGCAGAAGGAATTTGTTAGATTTCAGATTAGAGACTTGATGTTTTTGAAAAGGTGGGGTATATAATAGATGCAACAGTAGCTATTTAAACAAAAACCTCTAGCTTTTCTTGTATTACTCTTTAAAAGTGAAAGCCATCATACTTCTTGGTGTGCCCTGCTCTCGGTTCCCAGAGGGTTATCTTGTTATTCTGTATTTAGTTTGCCTTCAGTGCCTGGTGAGGCAGGTGATGCTCTCAGCAAATGGCTCTTTCTCCCTGGCAAAATTAAAACAGAAGCTCTGCTTTATTGTGCTGTGTCAAACCTCTACCACTGCAGAACTGTGTGAAAGCTGCCCCAAAAGACTGCTTATGCAAAAACGTGCACTCTCAGTACAGAAGGTCATTCAGCAGTGTGCAGACTTCAGTTTAATTTTACCATTCTTTCAATCTTTGATCACACCAAGGTGCTCCTTGTCTAATACACACAGGTATGCTCCCTCTGGGCCGTCTCGGACCTACTGAGGGAGGTGTCCTGCTGCTGGACAATGGATGCACTTTCTTTCCTTGACCTGTTCTGGCAGTCTTAAAAAATTTTAACTGCATGCTGCAGGATGTATTTACCTTGTCATTAGACTTTGGTTATTCATGTATCTTGCCTTTCAGTGAAAAATTAGGTATATGCTAGACAGGAGAATCACATCTATAGCTTTCTTCTTCCTGTTATTTTCATTCACCTACATAACTTCAATGTCCCTGTGGATAATTTTCCTCTTCTTCTTTCTTTTATTATCTACTTTGTCTTTTGTTTTCCATTATTTTTCTCTATCTCTTTTGTCATTCTCTTCCTAATGAAAAGCATTTATTTGCTTGGAGTGGTGTTTGTCCCCCAACAAGAACAGCAGCGACACATAATTTCATGTGACTCGAAGGGTGAACTGTTGTTAACTTTTTTAATTCCAGTTAGTTGTTTTCACATCAGATCAGGGGTTTTTTGATTGCAGCAGTGCTGTGCAGATCCTAGAATTGATTTTAAACCAGCCAGATTTCATCCTAGAGTGTGGGACTTGAATAGAGTACTGTCCTTTCAGGTCCCTTTTTTTTTTCACTAGGCAAAATGAGCTGAATGAATTCTCTTTTTCTCCACTCCTGAATTCCTTTCTGCACTGCACATATTATCATTTTGCCTTCTTTGATCTATTCCTTTCACATCTTCAATCACAAAGTATATCACTGTGTTGAGGACTGCTCCATTGTGGTCTCTGTCACCTCTTAGAGGTCAGTGTGACTTGAAGCTTTGGTAATGGTGTGATGCCCGTGGTGGTGTTGGCACCAAATCCTCTGCACATCTGCTGCTTTTCCAGTACTTTCTTTCATATCTGGTGCTCTTCTCTGCATAATCATTGGGATAAAATGGATCCCATCAATTTGTGTTCTGACAAAATCCAAACTGCCATTTCTGAACTATTCTTAAGGTTTTGATATGCAGAAAATAGTAGAAAATACGTGTAAGTTTCTGAGTGATATCATAAGGTTGCTTCTGTCCTTCTTCCTCACTCACAGTAGATGGGGAGCTTTGGCCACATTGTTCTTGCCTGCTGCACTTCTTCCTTGATACGGGAAAAAAGTGATGCTGATTTTTGGTTCAGATGAACTTACATCCAAGCCTAGACAGCACCGACCTGTAGAGAGTGGACTGCCTGACAGGAGCTCATTCCCAGTATGAATGATTGAAAATGCGTTTTTGACTTTTCTATCTATTCCCACATTTTACTCTGTGGAGTTGCCGACTTGTGTTAGGTAAATAAATGAGAAAAGAACAGGGAGCAAAGTAGAAAGCAACTGTAGTAAATTGTACTGCCAATATTAGAAGGGTATTTTTCATTGTTCTGTTTAAACATGAGCATAAATACCTCATAGTTACAAGAATACATATGCAAATATACTTATTAGTTGTGTTTTCTTCCTAACTGCTATCAGATAGCCTATGCTTGCCTTTAAAAATTAATTTTGTCTGGCTAGCATATAAAAATGATTTTTAAAGGCTCATAAATTGGTATTTTTAAACTTTGCTTTAGTTGTTCCCTGTTCAGCAGGATGCATGTTCTACATTGCTGAGTCCAGAAGTCAACTTACAGTGTAATATGCATTACATAGGATTTGCTTATGCTGATGCCTTTGCTGAGAATTTAGTAAAGAATTTATCCAGTTTGAGTGGGAAATACTGGAATATTCCAAGAGCCAAATAGGTGTCAACATTTGATCTAGTAAATCAGTCTACAAATGGAAATAAGCATGATCTTGTGTTCAAAACTGAGGCTACTTAGGAAGCATTTCAATAATGCTTAGCCGTGATACCAATAAAAGTTCATGGCGAGCTTAGTGACGCCTCCTGCCCGGGATGATTTCCCAAGCCAGTATTTAAGTCTTAACTCCACAAATCTTGGAGCGCGTGGGTATGGGTTGTTTCCCTTTTCCTGATGTATTCCCTGCTGGATGCTGTGTTGGTAAGGAAGGTGCCCAAGTCTTTAACTGAGCGGGTGGATCATTTCAGTCCCACATAGGTCGCATGGCCCTCTTTCCACCTGTGTCCATGGGGTTCCCCAGGACCAGTCTGCCCGGAGCTGGGGGGTTGTAAGGCACAGCATGTTCCACACCTCGAGCAGAAAGGATGGGTTCTGCTCAAAAAACCAGGGCTGCCTGACCACTGACTCAGTTTGAAAAGTTGGGAGGTGTTGTCTGATTGTTGGCAGTAGCTTAGGAGATGAGTAGCAAGAATAGTGTGATGACAAAGGAGGTATTTATGCACTTCTCTAGGAGAGTAAAGATTGTTCAGATTGTTGTGGCAGCACTCTAACTATCCATTTTAATGAGGCTTTTCTGGTTTTGTTCCTTTGTTTTTTCCACAGGGATAAGGAAGAAGAATCATGCTTCTTTAATTTGAAATACACTTGGTAACTCTTCAACATTAATCTTAAAAACTGCTTCTACAGTTTTCTCAATTTTTTGCTTCATCATACAAAACAAGCATTTAAGTTTCTTGTTTTCTCCTAAATGCCCCCCTGTTTTGAACTATGCCTACATTTAATTATGTGAGCAACACTAAATTACTGCATTATTTTGTGCGAAGTTGTTTTTGTACTGAAGCCAATCTGCAGGCTTCGGGCATTGCCTCTGTGCTGGCAGCTTACGGTAGTAATGCCACCACAGCTGTTTGTAAAATGCAGGGTGTAAATGCAGCAGTGTTTCAGAGTGGATCGCCACACAGCTTCATTCAGGTCCCTGGAATGTGTTGTGATGATCCAGTGCAGCCCTGCAGCCCTTCAAGAATAAAACAAAACCCTCAACTCTCTCCTATTGCAGTAAATGAGGGCCTTCCGGATCGGTTTTAGTCACAATTTGCAATCAGATGGTTTTTTGTACTCTCTACTTCTCACTTGGAATTGCAGATGAAGAGAGCTGTAGTGTTAGATTTATCTTTAGTGTTTATTTTTTGGCATGGTTCAAAACAAATTGTGTAAATGTCAGAAAACACATTTGATTGCTTTCATTTTTTTGTTTGCTCCTCTGTACTGTGTTGGACATCACAAGTTGCCTTAATTATGACAGTGTTTAAATACTGGGAAACCAGAAACTGAATGTAATATTTTAAAATCCTGGTTCTAAAGGAGAGGACAGCATTTATTTTTCTTTAAGACTGCAGTCTATTCTTCCTTAAATTGCAAAATTGTTGGAAACATAATCCTAGTCATTGCCCTGCAAGAGGAGTTTTTTAATGTTACAGCCTCCATACTATGTAGCTCTTTCTTTAGCTGTTGTTTGACAGGTTTATCTGAGGGCTACAGTTACAATTTGCTAAGAAAATATTTATCTTTTGAACAAGAAAAGAGAAAATAAGGTTACTGACAGTGCAGTGATTTATATGTCCAACTCTGCTCAAACTTACTGTTTTGTTACCAGCAACTAGTTTGTCTCAGCAAAAGAGAATTGTTATTATGACAGTAAAACTAAAATTCAATAGTCTGTTCCCTGCCCAAAATTTCAATTCAGTGAAGCACTTTGGGAAGCAAATAAATGTAAGAGCAAACCTAAATTATATAACATAAAGCTTTCTTGAGGTAATAGATTAGAATTTTTAAGTCTAAATGCAAACCCCAAAAGTTTATTTAAGCATTTGCCCACCGGCAGGATTTTCCTCCACCTGTTCTCGAGGTTTCCTGCAGCTAAGGAAGTTTCAGAGTTTCCCATTTTTAAAATAAGCCCTGGGTTTTCATTTTCCTACGTAACTCACAGGGGTACAGAAAACTCAGGTAGAACTGTCTTTAACCATATGTGTGAGATTGTATTTCAATGCAATTTATTTGTTTACAGGCACAAATTGAAATTGCCCTCAGGATGAAATGCACTGCAAGCATGCAGATAGCGAGTGATTTCTCATATATCTTTTCACTCATTTTCATCATTGTGGAAATCCAATGAATATTCTAACCCTTTTTAAAGAACTTGGCGTGCCCAGCTAGAGCACATTTCATGTAAGGCTAATCCCTGTGCTCTTCAGATGTACAGTCTGCATTACAAGCTTTAACTTCCCACTGGGATTCGGGCTGACTGCCTCTTAAAGGAAATTAATGCTTCTCCACCTTTCTCACAACTGCTACGTCTGTAGGTGTTGTGATTAGAGTGTCAGTGTTAAACAGAACAGTACTTGGGACTGCAGGACAGTGCAGGTACCAGAGTAGGTGGTCCCCTGTGACACACACGTGTGCAGGACGTTCAGTATAATACTAGCATCCCTGTTCAAAAATGTCCCTGTCCTACCTTTTCCTATATCGGTGCTCGGAGTGGAGTTTCACGTTGCAGTTTACAAGATATAGGTTTGCACACACAGCCTCAGGTTTACAGTTTCACCCGGTGTACTTGAAAGGAAAAAAAAAAAAAGCATAGAAAACAAGTGCCCAGGATTTCAAAATGTATTTGTTGGAGGAAGATTTTGCAGGGTTTTTTTTTTTCACTGCCTGTGGAGATGAAAGCAATGAAATGAGGGAATACCAACAGCTATTTATTTTCTCAGGGGAGATTACTTCTGTGGAATGTGTCAATCCTAATGTCAAACAGTGTTTACTTGATTTTGTCTGTTACTAAAGAGACTTCGTGTTTGCATCAAGGGGTCAGTTTTGCAAGGTGCTTCGCTTTGCAGACCCAGCAAAGCCTTCACGTGCATCTCCAACTTCAGATATCTAAGCAGATTCCTGGGGACTTCAGTGGAAGGGTTTTTTCCTTCACCCATCTATGCAAAGCTTTGCTGAACTCATCCCAGAGTGCTGAGTGCCTTGCAGACCTGAGCACCGGGTTCTTCACTTTACAGAATCCGAGCTCTGGGCTTGAGTCAAGCCGGACCCAGCAGACAATGCCACAAAAGGTCACCAGAAAAAAGCTCTGGTAATATGGTGCTCCTCCATGTATACCCCGTGGTGAATTTCTCCAGTGGATGGGGTGATGTGTAACCACATATCTTGGATTAGAGTCAAGCCCTCCATTTCAGGGCTCACAAGCTGCTAGTATTATATGTTTCACGGTGCAGTCGTAGTATGTTACAGCTGAAATTCACCCCGTGTGCAAAGCAGGGCAAAATCCTGGGCACCACTCAAGTTCCCTCCCAGCCCTGCTGTCAGGGCTCGAGGGCTGCACCAGCCAACTGTCCATGCATTTCAGGATCCAATTAAAAGTTTGAGCGGGACTGGAGTGATGCACCAGAACCTTGTTCTGGTCTTTTGCAACAGGGTTGGTTTCACTCAGTATCAAATTTAGCCCTTGGTGAATCAATTGGTGAATGATTTGAAATGTATTTATGGGTTGTGTGGGGTGTTTTTCCCTCTTGTCTGTATTCAAAGCTACCTTTATTCTTTAGTGTTGATGGCCAAAGTGTCATTCCTTACGCTTATATATTGCCATTAACTTGTGGCTACCTGAGAACACATACTTCAAAAATGCTTGTGCTTTTTTTTCACCTATTTCTTTTTTTTAATTTCTTCTTTTTTTCCCCCCGCCCCTTTCTTTTTCCTCTCATTTTTAAAGGGGTGGATTAGTTATCGGTGTAAAGATATTTAAAAGTGCAAATGTGAAGTAAGGATAATGATTGTTAAGAGGATGTGGGTGCTATGTCTGATGAGAGAGGGGTGGGCTGTGAGACAAAGGGGAAAATGCTGTGAACGCATCGTGTTGATGATTGTTGCCTGTGGAGGAAGAATTAAGAAAAAGATGCATAATCAGAGAGAAATGGACTCTTTGAGCTGCTCTCAATGGAGAGAACACTGTGGCAAGTGCGTAGCTGAAACCCGAAGGGATCCCACTGCAGGATGCCGCGTGCCTGGATGGAAGGACGGCGGAGTCGCTCTGGGAATTGCGCACTGGGAACACTTCAGCGCATCACAGCCATGTGAGAACAGACTGTCTGGAACCGCCAAGTACCAAAGCTTGTAACTGAATGAGTTGGTGTTTGTATTATGTTGGGGTTTGTTTTGTTTTTTCCTGGAATGTTATGATAAATAAAATGTATTTTTCAGTAAAAGACACACTGCAAGCAAGCCTGCAGTCCTGCTTGGTAGTATATTTGCAAAGTTACCTTGGCAGTTGTGGAGAACAAGTGATAACAGAGGCATTACTTGGTTCAGCATGTAAACAACAACAGAAGAAAGGATTTCATCTAGAAACCCTGCCCTCAGAGTCTCCCTGAGTTTGTCCCAGTATTGAAAGTCTCTTTCTGACCTGATCACTATTCTTTCCTCTTAGGACAAAGGGAAGTTGGCAGTGCTGATTTTTTTTTTACCCAAGTATAACTTAAATGAAAAAAGAACTCCCCAGTTTCAGTGAACTAAATTTGACTGGTATATAGTTCGGGTATCCAAAGAACGGCATCTTTGTCTGTTGTAATATGTTCAGAGAGAGCAGCTGGTGAGGTGAATAACTTCTTTCTGCTCACTCTCTCTGTTATTTTCATTGCCTAATATTGCAATACAAGCAAAGATAAGATGACTTTATTAGTGGACAGCAGTATTGCTGGAATTATTACTAGGAGGAATGTTTTGCTGCTCTCATGTGCTCCTTCTGCCTTCGTGAGAAGGTTTCTATTGTTAAGTCCAAGTGTTTAAAAAAGCATGAGTCAAACATTAAAAAATCACAAAATAGACTTGAAAACTAAATTATTACTTTTGCAGTTTAAAAGAACACTTTAGCTTCTCAGTTTTCAGTATGTAAGGGGCACATCAAAATGATCTTCCTTTTAATCATGTGCCGGAGATACTTAAAGGAAAAGTGATTCCAACCTCATTATTTATCTACAAGTAACACAATATGAAGACATCTGCTGCGAATTTGCCTTATCATTCCGAGACACAGCTACATGATCTTCCCACCTTGCTGGAAGCACAAGTTCACTGGTAAAACAGTGCTTTGGTGTTTGTGACCTTCTCCCTCTCTCTCTTTCCAGATTCATTGGAATTTGTACCTTAGCAGTGCAACCTCAATAGATGTCATTGGTGGCTTCACTGCCAATATCTAGGCAGTGATTCCCATGCAGAGACACCCATGGCAGCCCCAAAAGACTTAAGATTGGAATGAGAACAGATGTTGAAAGAAAGAATGGGGAAGAGGGGGAAATGAACCAGGAAGAGCACAGCCACACAGGCTTAGCTGAACAGGACCAAGCACAGGAGATAAAGGATGACCAAAACAGACACAAACTAATAGTGGATGTGTAGGTAGAGAGAAAGGCCTTGGATCACTCTGTTCAAATTAGACAAGTCTGAAACTGCAAAGGGACCTGGGGTTGTGAACTGGAAAATTTGGGAACTCTCCTTTACTTCTCTTGAAGGAGAGCTCCCGGAGCCGGATTTCAGTGGAGCTCTGTAACAAGATCTTCACAGCACTGCTGGTTTCTCATAATAGATGGGAAATTAAAGCTGAAACCTCTACAAAAGAGAGGTCAAAAGTAAATAAACAGAGAGACATGAACTTTAACCTCTCCCTATGAGGCCCAGTCTTGCAACCAGTGTTTGTCCAGCCACAAAGTGCCTCACACCACACGAATCCATGGAAATTAAAGTATGAGGATTTCTTAAGATACCTTAAATAAACTGAAAGGTGGAATATGTCTGGGATTTTCAAGGATTGTTGGAGAAAATCTTGCAAGTTTCTACATAGTCTTTGAAATATCACTGGTAGGAATGATGAGACCCAAAAGGTAAAAGTGCAACTCTATTGTCAAAAGGAGTGGGAACAAAGTAAAATGAGAAGCAGATAATTCCCTGAAGTCAGATCTAAACAAGCTATCCAAACATAAACCATAAGACTAAAAAAAAAAAAA